>OZ057398.1:126422505-126712505 GCA_964056695.1 Melieria picta
AAAAATTAGTAAGCCAATAAAAATCAAGTTTTGGGCTCTGAATCTATTAAAAACTTCCTAAAATTTGTTTGGCATTATTGTGTTGTTTGGAGGCGACGAAAGCTTATCAAAAAACAAAATAAATAGTTTGCTTTAAATACAAAATAATTGATTACTAAAACAGATGCTTCAAAAGTCTTCTCTCTGTCTGCAATTACTGAAAAAAAGGCATCTTTATGATTAAACACAAACCACTTAAAACTTTATTTAATTAGTCAAGAATTAGTAGGTCCAATAAAAACAAAGTTTTGGGCTCTGAATCTATTAAAAGCTTCCTATAATTGCAGTGTGATTGCATTAACTTTGAAGTAGAGCCTCTAAATTGTGTCCTCTTTAATGCTTTCAACTTGATTATTTGTTCTAAAAGTACAAAAAAATTAAAAAAAAATCAGCATTACACAACTAAAAACATTGCAAAAAAAAGCGCAAAGTTCAGTAAGTGGAAACTTTGATTTGCTGGCGTTTATAAACAACACCGGCACCGCGCAGCGTATGGCTGTAACTTTTGCAACTTTTAAGTGCAACTTATGCGTCATAATGGGCCCAGCAAACCACAACGCGAACGCCGGCAGCGAAAGCCGGCAACTGCGGCAAGTTGCACAACTTCCCACGCATTGCACAGCTGGCGATGCGAAGCCAGCCAAGCGCCAAAAAAGTGCAGCGCCCCCCGCGCCCGAGCCGAATCTCGACCGCGGGCCGACCCAGTTGCAAAGCGGCAAAGCAAACCCGGCACTTCCGCAATTGTGAACTTTTCGAGCCGCACTCGAAGTGCCAACATTACAATTACTCGTGTGCGTGTCTATGTGTGTGCATGCGCGCGCGTGTGTGTGTGTGTGTGTGTGTGTGGTTGTGTGCATTCGAGCCGCTTGGCAGCTGCGCGGCGTACTTTTAAGCGTTTCTTGTACGCTTTATTGCACCACTTGTGCATTTTTTATGCGTTTCGGTTCAATGCAATTTTTGCTTGATTTCTTTATGTGTGTGATTTTCTAAGCAATAATTTCTTGCCACCAAGGCGCAATGTCAGCCGCGGTGGCAGAGCGGTGGCTGCCAGCAATTGACGTCACATTTGAGTGCACACTTGTGGCAAACAAGTGCCGTGCCGCCTCTCAGCGCCCCTCACTTCGCCCGGCAACATATGCGGTGAATGGCTGCGCTGTGACTGTGTGACGGCAACTGAGGTGAAAGCTGCAGCTGCGAGTTGTTGTTTGTGTCGCCACTCAAACACTTCTGTGCAATTGCTTTTTACAGCTTCCAAACAATTTGATTTAATTCCATGTAGCAAAATAACACAAAAAAATAAAATTCAAAAAAAAACAGAAAGATGAAAGACGAAGTCGCAGCACAGAAAATCCGAGTGACAAGAGTTCTTCGAGTGATTTTCGTCGCATGCGATCAATTCGCAATTCGCAACTTTTGCACATGAATGGTGCAACATGCTGTCAGCTGCTTGGTTGGCTGTCTAAATGACGGCAATAGTGCTCAGCAATGTCGAAGCTGACGCCAACAGCGACGCTGGCATCAACGACGACAACGCTGATTTCATCATAACCTATAAAAACATTTTATGAAATTGCACACATAGAAAAAAGTCATCAGCATAGAGTGAAGATGCTTGCAAAACCACTGCACGACGGGCTTTGTATGACAGGAGTGTGAAAAATTTCCAGCACACCGCTTGCGATGGCGTTGGGCTTCGGTTGCTGTTGATTGTTTAGGAGCGCGCAGGCGGCGTGCAAGTGTTGCGGTCGTGCAAACGGTCGAGGTGTATTTATTTGAAGGTGAATGTGTGGGTTGCTACATAGATATATTCATATATGTGTGTGTGTGTGTGTGTGTACGGCATAACTTTGCATAGTTGCGAGTGCCGTTGCATGTCAGTGAGAGCGCAAAGTTGATGTGCAGCTGACTGACGAGGCGAGCGGGCGGCTTAGCGGCAATTGAGAGGTTCCTTGCACTCATGCGAAACATTTGTAAAAAACTTATTTAGTGCAAGGCGAAGCAAATTCTAAACAATTTGGCAGCGTGTACCCTGAGTTGGGGATGGTTGGCAAAAATCCAAAGGAACAAAATTTTTTCAGAGCTTTTGTGCGAAAATTCACTCCTTTATTTTTTAATACGTAAGTGTTTGTATATGAAAAACAGCTTTGCAGAAATGGTAAATACTGGGTAAACGAAACAAAATATGGCTCACAGTTGAACTACTTCACGCGATGTATAAGTAGTAGAACCCTCCAGGTTTCGAAAAAGGGACGACAAGGGTCCAATTTCTCACGGGAAATCAGAGAAAAACAATTTTAAGGGATGACTTTGAAAATAATTAACTTTTTCAAAATTGTTTAACTGTTTTTAGTTCCTAAAGTAGAAGGACTAACTAGTTGAAATTTCGTTCATTGTGTAGTAGAACTCTCCAGCTTTCGGATGAGGGTTGTCAATTTCTAACGAGAAATCAGAAAAAAAGAATGTTGAAGTTTGACTTTGAGAAGATTTAACTTTTTCAAAATCGTTCAATTGCCTTCAGTTCTTAAACCAGGAGATCATCAGGAATCAGAAAAAAAAAATTTTTAAGTTTAATAGTTCCTAAAGAAGAAGGACTAACTAGCTGAAATTTCGTTCATTGTGAGTTGAACTCTGCAGCTTTCGGAAGAGGGGCGACATGGGTTGCCAATTTTTCACGAGAAATTATAGAAAAAATGTTTAAGTTTGGCTTTAAGAAGAGTTAAATGTTTCAACATTTTTCAACTGCCTTCAGTTCCTAAAGCAGAAGGACTAACTAGCTGAAATGTGGTTCATTGTGTAGTTGAACTATGCAGCTTTTCAAAATGGGTCAAACTGAACTGCCGATACCCTACAGGAAATTTTAGAAAAACAATGTTGGAGGGATAACTTCGAAAATAATTAACTTTTCCAAAATTGTTTGGCAAAATGGGTCGTTAACTTTGTATAAGTTATAAGTATAAGTCTTTCCTGATTGTTGTCATTCCATTGTTTAAGTCCGATTTGAATTTCCTTTTCATACTTAATAAAAATTAAAAAACTTTGCACATTCAAAAAACGATGCAACCTACAACCCCAAGTTTGATATCGATTCGGTTCAATATGATATTTCAATTCCTCCGATCGTGTCTACTAGCAGATTGTGTAGTGAACTCACTATAAATGTTGCTAGTGGTGCCACTCTATAAATGTTGTAGCAACATTATTATTCAGCTTAGCAACTTTTGTTGCATTTCGCATGTTGCTAATGCTTCAATAAACTTTTTAAGTGACATTGACATATTGATGAGAATTATTGCAATGAAGAACGTACATAATGACAAAGAAAATACCGATTTCTCCAATTGAATAATTACACTGTACAACACAAAAAAAAAATAACAAGGTTTTGACAACGGATTCTGGTAGAGGGGGTAAAAAAAAATATTAGTGTATCGGCGTTTTGAAAGTTTACGTCTGAATTTTTTTTAGGGGGGGTCAAAGTTTTCCCCTTTTTGCACATTCTTATGGTGAATCGGCATACGAAAACCATGTAACCTCACATTTTAGGTATATGATGTGTTCAGCAATTTGATGTAAAATACTACGAAGAATATTTTTGTGGAGCATTTTAACCCTGTAGCTCCTATTTGTATGGGTCAATTTGACCCTTTTTTCTAAAATGCCAAAAATGTCCTGTAAAATAGGACTTTTTAAGGACAAAATGTACCACGAAAATATTCGTTATAAAATTCTACTATAGGTCTCTGAATACATCAAAGCTCAGAAATTAACTTGAATGCCAGAATTAAGCCAAAACTGAAAATGTGTTTAAGTGTTTATTTCGTTCTTAATCAAAATTGGTACTAAAATCTCCTACAAAACTTGATTTTTGAAGGTTAGTGTGTATGGGAAAAATGTTGAACACAAAATTTCACTTTAAGTCACCTTGTTATTTAAAAAAAAATTTGATTTTGTCGTGCAGTGTTATTAAGAAATAATGACTTCCTCCTTATAGCCACTTTGCGAGTTGAGTGAAGGCAGGAAGCAAGTACTGAGTGCATGTTTACTATGACTTCGAAATCAGTGCACAATCTTCTTCTACATTCTTCTCCATAGAGCCGGGCAGGCATAGGAAGTGAAAGATGGTTTATTTCTCGTTTGGGTTTTCGCTGTAATTATATTTTGCTTCAAGAAAGCAGCTTAGTTTAGTTATGTTTGCCGCTTCATTTCGTGCAAATTCGGTTTAATTCAGTTCAAGTCGTCTTTACTGCAGCGTTAATCCAACTGAATGGCTAAACGTGTATAACCTAAAATATTAAAGAATTTTACCAAGTCACATTCACATAAGCAACATCATTATCGTTCCGTATGGATGTCCCTGAACTTGCACACAGAGTGGCCAAGCCAGCAAAGAGTTTCGACCAACTCATTAAATGCGCTGCAAATGACAACAAAACGGAATTACATTCCGCAACACGCGAAACGGCGACAGCTGTTGCAACATTTTGCAAAATTGCATGACAGAAAATTGGAAAAACAGCATCAGCAACCAGCCAGCTAAACAGTCAACTAGCCAACGAAATAATAACACTCAACCAAATGCCAAAATAGCGCACAAGTTGCGCGCCAAGCAACTGTCGGACGCACAACTGCGACAAATGTGTCCGAGCTGCCACTTTACGCAACTGTGCGCAATTACTTGACGCGCCAAATAAAAGCGCCAAAGTCACAAAGCCATGTTAACACACACACATACACGCACACACACTAACTATGTAAATTCATTAAATTGCGGGCGGAGGTTTGTGTGTGTGTGTGTGAGTGGCGCGGAAGTGGTCGCAATTACAAACGTGGCGCGCCACACCACATAAATTGCTCATTGTTGCCTCTTAAATGCGCGGTTAATGCAATAATTCCGCAGCGCACACTGGCGGACGTGAGCGTCGCTTGGCAAATACGGCACCAGTGACAGCTGTAACGACACATTGTGCGCGGAGTGGAGTGGAGCGTGAAACGATCGCGGTTCGCTTTGTCGGTTTTGGGATTTATTGATGTGCGAGAGGGTTTGAGTGAATTTTAGGAATTTTACAAAACACGTGGATGGGTCAATAAGCGTTTCGAAAATCGTTTAATGGGTCAGAGTCAGTGGCGCACACAGGATTTCATTTTGGGGGTATTTGAGTAAAACTTTTGAGCTCAATACCATTTGAAATCTGTGCACCACTGCTCAGAGTGTTGGAATAAGTGAATTCTTTGATGTTCTGGCTGTTCGCTGGAATGTTGCCCAATTCGAGTTGAATCTCTTCAAAAGAGAAAAAAGTGACTATATGGAAATTGTATGGAATATGTAATGTTTCGAATATGTAATGCATATAGTTGACCTGGTTTACGTGGCGAGCTGAATTAGCTGTTTAAATATATGGAAGTAGCAACGAAAGGGGAGGGGAGGGGTTCCGTCCAAAACTTTTGAGCCCAATACCAGCTGAAACTCTTTTTGGCAACCAACATGTTTGCAAGAAACAGATATTTGAGGCGGGTTTGAAGCACCAAAAATCCAGCAGCTACCCTGGCTTGGCCATGTCTACCGTTTAGACGATGAAGCTCCGGAAAAAAGTGGCAGGTAGCCGGCGAAAAGATAGACCGCGTCTCCGGCGAAAAAACCAACTTGGTGTGACCAACCAGTGTTGCCAGATACCTGAAATGACTTTCTCCTAAATCTTAAAAAGAAATACCGAAATTTCCTCCCAAAAGTTAAAAAATCGCCTAAAATTGCTTTATAATTTGCGTCACTTTAAAGCAATAAAACTTCTCATAAAAAAATAAAAATATATGCATATAATTTTTTTCATGCAGCCTCTTTTAATCATCTTCAGCTTAACAACAAAAACTTAACAAAAACAAAACATATAACAAATGAATTAAACAAAAAGTGCAATTTTAGCGGGATTTCATTGTGACAGCAATAAGTGAGAACGAGATAGAACGAGCTTACATTTTGTAAGCTTACACATTTTTAACACAATAGGGTGCTTTGACGATCAAATTAGTTGCCAAAATATGTTTTGTTGCCAGTGTTCCCAATACATCATACTTCGTTATAAAAAAATCTTCCAAAAATCCATTAAGGATCCGAAAAATCTCCCAACATAAAATATAAATCTCCTAAATTTTCTCTTAAACAATTCTTCCTCCTAAAAATTATCCTAAAAGGCCAAGAATCTCCTAAATCTAGGAGGAAATCTCCTGATCTGGCAACACTGTGACCAACTCTTGGTGTAACCTGGTAACGGGTTGTTTCTGCCAGTTAGGTAAGTATGGAATGGATATGAGGGGAGCTGAGTAAGTGAACCATAGAGGGTCAAATTTTTCAAACACTCAGGCTCATTGTGCTTAAGATTCGTGAGAAAATGGGTAATAGAGGAGAGTGAGGTGGGATTATGGAGAGAAAGAATGAAGGGAAGTGATAGAGACTGCAAGTTTTCCTGCATGAATTTCATGGATTCTTTAACGAATCTCAGGAGATCGTGCAGGGTAAGAGAATGGACCTCGGCCATCCTCATGACATGAGAATCCAAAATGCGTAATCTTGTTCTAGCGAAGGTGAGACATACTCACAGAAAATCCTCTGTGCTGTCTACCTCCTTTAGACAAGATGCGCAAGTTGGATCCTCGATGATGCCTATTGTGGTCATATGTTGGCCCCATGGATTATATCCTGTGATTAGTCCGACGATCACGCAAAATTGCTTCCTAATTTCATAAGGAATACACCTGCCTTCCTGCTTGGGCCTAACACAAAACACGTGACAGTACTGCAGCTTCCCAAACTACACCAACGCTCCCTATGTAAGCTGTTTACATAGGATTTGATCCAGTCCAGGGTGTCTGCTAGACTGTGGCCGACTTATCGGCAGTTTTGTTACCTTGAACACCACAGTGTCCAGGAACCCAGATAAGTTGTAGCTTATTATGTTGCGCAACCGACCTAAGCTACGTCTTACATTCTTGGCCAATCTAGACAATCTAGACCAATGAAGTTGGCCAACAGATCATCGACGATCCGGTGCGCATCTACAAGAACTATCCTTTCTACATTTTCTTTATATAATTTTTTTCTTTCCTTTGCTATTCTTTACGAACTAATTGCATAAAACAAGCCACACATGAGTGATACACATTTCTCTCTGATCTCTTAAAATCTTTAGGAAAATTTTGTATGTACAAAGAATTCTAACCTCATTCTCAATCTTCTAGCACATTTTCTACATTATCTTTTTTCTTTATTTTGGTTGCTATTCTTTACGAACAAATTTCATAAAAGGACACGCATGAGTGATAACTACACTTCGTCTTCGATAACATTTCTCTCTCTGATATTTTTGAGTCTTTAGGACAATTTTGTATGTGCAAAGAATTCTAACCTCATTCTCAATCTTGAACTTCCACTCCTACATTCCTCCATTCCGGAAATTTGTACGATATATCGTAAAATTTTTTCGAAGATTTTTTATTTGACAGCGAACGCACTTTTTTTGAAACAGTTTCCAAATTTTCATTAAGTAGGCTGTGTTGTATCATTCTGTTCAAAAATATAAATCATAATAGTCGTGGCTACACAGTATGAGTGCCTTTTGTAAGCAGCTTTTTGCAAGAATTTGAAAAACCAGGAAGTGACGATGCTTCTGCGGAGGAATTTTTAAATAAATAATACTTTTTGGTAGCAAAAAGCTAAACAATTTCAAAGTTTGAATCTCAGTTGATTTATAAAACTTATACAATTTAACATTTTTCGCGTCTAAATATTTTTCCCGAGTCTTTAAAAAAATTGTACGATTTATCGTACAAATGACCACAAGGGTTGCAAAGCTTTGTACGATATATCGTACAAATGGAAAGCAAAGGTTGCAAGTTATGTTTGCATTTTTTTTTAAATTATAGGTTTGGTAACAGACTTTTTGCGTTTGCATGCCTGCCACGCCCATCTGTAAGCCACGTGACTAATAAAAAAAATATATTTCGCAATTTTCGATTAAAAGTAAGAATTACTAGACGAGTTTCTGTTTTATTGGGCAGACATAGTTTATGTAAGGTTAGAAATGCGTACTTGCCACTCCCACTACGATAATAAGAATCGGCTATATTCGGTATATTTCTGTAAAGCTATACGAATTTTAATTGATTCTGTGTTTTATTGAGGGGAAAAGGGCTTTGCAACAACAACAACGGTTATATAAGGCCAAATAAATGTGACTCAACTGTTTATAAAATGTATATAACTTTCGATCAAAATGAAGTCACGTTTTGATTTTTCGTTGTTATAATTTATGTTTTTTATCAAAAAAATCAAGGAATTGTTCATAAAATTAAAAAAACCGAAACCAGAAATTCATGAATTTTTACTCCTTTGCGGACCATTGTACGATATATCGTACAAAATTGATTGAGCTGTAATTCTCAACTTAAATATTTTGTTTGAATTTTTTTTGTATTTTATTGCCAAAATGTTCAATGAGAGTCAATATTTTGAAGGACAAATTTTTATCTCAAGAAATGTGGAAATTGACCGGAAAGGGTTAAATACCGTTGGAATAGCAAAACACGATTAGTTCAAACACACAAAGTTAGTTCAGTTAGTTCAGCAAACAAAAAAAAACAACGCGTTTGTAGCAAGAATTCTCTGCATTTACTGCGCCTGAAAATGCAACTCGCCACAGCCAGAGCACAACTGTCCGCCTGCAACAACAACCTGCCCTGCCCTGCCCTGCGACCAATTTACTCAACGCTGTCCGCCCCCAAGTGCGAGCCACCGGCACAAGTGACTGGCTGCGGGCGCGGCAAACAAATTGCGAAAGTTTTTTAATTGTTTGGCTACACAAAATGGATTCGAAACAAAACAAAAAAAAAACTAACCAACTACTGCAGGGAAATGAAATGCAGCAACAACATAGCCGCAAACTGTGCACGAAAATCTTCTCGGAGCAAAAAATAGAAGTAGCAGTTTTTTTTTTTTTTTTAAATACACTTTGCCTGCCGGTGGCGCTGTGGGCCGCACGGAAGTGGCGAACGGATGTAGAAATTAGCTCGAAATGGGCAGAAATTAGCAAAGGACAGCGGAAAGTAGCAAATATTATTAATGTGGTATGCTGGCAGCAATAGTAGCGAGTGCCGCGAAAAGTGTGCGGACGACACACAGCTTCCGACCGCAACAGCGGAGGACGAGAAACAGCGACAATGGCGGTGGCGCACTTCCGGCCGTTATGGCAGCGCGCAATTTTGAAAAGTTGTGGCTTCGAGTTGACCGAAATAAGCCGTTATTTTGCAGTGCACCCAACAATATGTTCGAAATGAGCCACAACAAAAATGTTGCTGCAAATAGAATGAAAATATTGCAACAACACCGGCGGCAGGGCACAAATTGTGGCAAGCATTTGCGGCAAGTTTATGCGAAACCGCTGCTCCACCTACAGCAGCTGTTGTTGTTGTTAGTATTTTTTCTTGTTCTTGTTGTTGTTGTTGCTGCTTTAGTTTGTCGGTTTGCCGTTGCACTGCGCGCCGCTTTGCCTGATTAACGTTTCAACTCATTAAGATAACGGGATTTCCGTGCAACTGTTTCGTTTTGTCGTTTTTTTTCTATTGCTGTTGTTGTTGTTGGTGGGCTGCTGCCAAAACTTTTCCACTTCGCTGCCAGCGTGCGCCGTTCAGGTCAAAAGTCAGCAAAATGTTGGCGCAAGTTTTGCACAACTTTGAATTTTATATAAAATAAAATATTTGCCAGCGACTTGGCTGCGCAGTAATTGTGCTGTTTATTGCGGCCACGGTTGCTGTTTTTATTGTAGCAATATGCATGTTGTTGTCGAAAATATTGCAATATGATTGTTAATACTTGGGCACCCTACAGATGTTGCGGCATAAATTTGCCTGTGATTTGAGTTTCTTTTGCATTTTTTTAGTTTTATTTTGATTCGATAAGAAATACATTTAAAGATGGCATTGGGTTCATGGCGGTACTATACAATAAATGGTCGACTGTCTTAGGTCGTTTGCTCTCATAGTACTCCAAAAGAAGTTCCATGTAGTCCATGCCGAACTCTTACTTTTCTTGTTGTACGATCTGAATATAATTTTTATGATTCGGCGATTCGGTATCCAGACGTTTCCTTCTACTCATAACTACCTCCAATTTCTTTCCTTCTACTCATAACTACCTCCAATTTCTTGTTAACCCTTTCGCTATTTTGTTGCCATATGGAAACATGCTACTTTGTGGACGTCTGCATCCTCTATGGTTGCAGGAATACATTTTTTTGTTGGTCTTTAGAATAGTTTGAAGTTTTAGGAAAAATACGAAATTAATAAACTGAATATTTAAGTTTAAAGAAGAGAAGTATACACGTTTTTTTAATGGTATATCTTGACATAGCAAAGGAAGAAGAAGCAGACAAAATTATAGAACTTTTTAATTTGACGTTTTCTTTCAATTTAGATACCATTTTTTTTTTAATTTTGGCTGAAGTAAATGAAGAAATATTCAAATTTTCGTTATGCGTAAAAAGTTTTATGTTTAAGTAATTATTACAGCCACAACGATGTGGTTGCTCTCATAGAAAAACCACTCTAAAATACAGGGTCCGAGTATAAAAATTAAAAAATTTCTTATGGAATCTTGCTAATATAACCGTATAGAAGCCTAAAACGTAAAATTTAAAATTTTAACTTTCCCCAGTAAAAACCTGTAGCGAAAGGGTTAAGCATTGGCAGTGACATATGTATGTATGTGTAATTTTTGCTTTTGGTTGTATTTTGACCTTAATTTACACTTCTACTGGTCTGTGAGAGTGACAAAAAATAGGTTAGGTTAGGTAAGCTGGATGGACCCTGTTGAGACCTCAGTTAGAGTTCTTTTGTGTTGCGTGTCAATGTAAAAGCGATCGGTGAGAATGTGGGTGTTCCTGGAAAAATTTAGCAACGACTTAATCGTGCTTGGGGACCCCATGTAAAGCAGAGAAGAACGCATCCCCTAAATGAATAAGGCGCAGCCTTGAAGGATTCAAGAATCAAGGATTTGCTGACACAGTTTCTTTGCATTTCCTGGCTTCACTCAACTTGATGATAGCTAAAATATTCTTTTATTCTTATTTCTAGAGAAATTTGAAAATTTATTGTCTTTTTTACTTGAATTACTTTATTGTTTAAGGCTATTAAACACCATTTGATCTATTGTGCAAATTTATTTTAAGATTTACAAAATAAATTGTAATTTTTCCAATACTTCAAAAAATCTATCAAAATTTTTAAACACCCGCTTTGAAAGATCGAATTGTGTGTTAGTTTTTCACAAAAATGTGTGTGTAATTCTATTTGTGAATAGAATCGGTCTATTGAATGTGAATAGTCTCAGTAATAGATTATTTAAGTCTAAATCAGTCTAAATCAATCAAGTTTTTGTTTTTAGCGTGAAATGTCACCGACTTTTACCATAAGACACACTAACACATTGAAGACGACAGCGACACGACCACACAACCACAAGATGGCGTCGGCCTTAATCGTCGCCACGTAGTCGACTACTTGTTTACAATGAAAGTGACAGCACTACAATCATGTCTTTTTTGTCTTATCGCAAATTGGTTGTTCCTTGTAGAATTCGCCTATTAAGCATTCGTCTTTATCCATTTTAATGTTCTACTATCAATTTAAAACAAATAGCAATGTGTTCGAATTTATGGAGCTAGTAAAATTTATCTGAAATACTAACAAATTTGTAATTTTTGTTCAAAGTAAAAAATAAAAACAATGCAATTAAAAACATCTGTTTCGAAGCGATCAACTTTGGTCTTGTCGCCTACGAAACGGAAATAGTTCTAAGGTTGGCAACAGCCACAACTGTAGTCGGTGGTCGTGTAGTTGTCAAAATAATTGTCTTCATACGAACGTTGGGATTCTATATTTTGACAGTTGACTTCGTGTAGCTATCATCGTCAATGTGTTTGGGGCATTAAGTTTGCTGGTGCTTTTGTTGTGATAAAAGGGAAGATTCTATAATTTGATGATCGTTTCGCTGTCGCTGTAAATGTGTTGGAGGCATTAGGAATCTCTTTCTTTAATTCGATGGTTTGGTCCACCATTTGGTTTTTTATCATCCCGAATGTTCATTGTCTCTCAAACTGGTATGACCAAGTTTCAATTTAACTACCCAAAATTTCACTGTGGTAACTGATGGTCCAGAGACCCTGAACACTTTGGCCATTTTGTCTGTAATTTGTGTAGGCGTATTGCTTTCAAAAACAAATTTTTAATGAATGCTGATTTTTTTTGGCGTTTTCATAAAACCACTCACATCGACTAACTCAAACCACTGTCAAACAATAACTGCGTATCCAAAATGGCTGAAATTTTGGTGAAAAACATTCAAAAGAGGGGCATAAAGATTGCCTTTGTTGATGTTGGAAACTTTTCAGACAATTCTCGTTGGTGAGTAGCTTTCAAAAAAGGCACAAAAATAATCAATTTTTTCAATGTCGGGAACTTTTCAGACAACTCTCGTTAGTCAGAACCATTCAAATGAGGCGCAATAAATTCCTTAAGCTTGATGTCGGAAACTTTTTAGACAACTTTCGTTGGTGAAAACCTTTCAAATTAGGCGAAAATAATTCCTTAAGCTTTATGTCGGAAACTTTTTAGACAACTTTCGTTGGTGAGTACCTTTAAAAAGAGGCACAAAAAGATTTCCTAAGTTGATTGTCGTCGGATTTTCGTCGGAAACTTTTCAGACAACTCTCGTTGGTGAGTACCTTTCAAAACAGTCGCAAAAGGATTACTTAAGTTGATGTCGGAAACTTTCCAGACAACTCTCGTTGCTGAGAACCTTTCAAAAAAGTGCAAAAATAATTATCTTTTTTATGTTGGAAACTTCTGAGACAACTCTCGTTGGTGAGACGCAAAAAGATTCCCTATGTTGATGTTGGAAACTTTTCAGACAACGCTCGGGGATGAAAAATAATCCCTTTTTTCGATGTCGGAAACTTTTCAGACAACTCTCGTTGGTGAGAACCTTTCAAATGAGGCGCAATAAATTCCTTAAGCTTTATGTCGGAAACTTTTTAGACAACTTTCGTTGGTGAGTACCTTTAAAAAGAGGCACAAAAAGATTTCCTAAGTTGATTGTCGTCGGATTTTCGTCGGAAACTTTTCAGACAACTCTCGTTGGTGAGTACCTTTCAAAACAGTCGCAAAAGTATTACTTAAGTTGATGTCGGAAACTTTCCGGACAACTCTCGTTGCTGAGTACCTTTCAAAAAAGTACCTTTCTCTTTTTTATGTTGGAAGCTTCTGAGACAACTCTCGTTGGTGAGGCGCAAAAAGATTCCATATGTTGATTTTGGAAATTTTTCAGACCCTCTTGTAATCTACTGCGATTTCGTGCATTTGATCTTCTTTTGCTTCTTCGATCGATTCGATTCAAGCAATGCTTAACCCTACTACTTTTGTTTCTCGATTAATAAGCTTCAGTCCTCAATATTTTTGTCAGTACACTATTCTTGTCAGTCATCCATCGAAAATATTTTTGCGTTGTGTGTGCGTGTTCAATTGCTTTTGTAGCGCTGTCTTTGGAGGACATTGACTGGCCGCGGAATTTCGCTCAAGTTTGGCATTTTAATGGCTTTTGTAGTGTTTTCGATTTCGACTGGAATTTGTAATTATGACGTCAAGTGAAAAACTTTGTCGTCGCTCACTTTGTGCCGCATACTTAATGGATAATCGCCGTTGCCATGCTTTCGACTTTGGCAGCGATGCCGCCAACCACTGGCGGCCATGACTGTTGTTGCTGCTGTCATTGTCGTTGTCGTTGTCACTTTTGTGGTGCCATAATGAAATTAAATATGAAATTACATTTCGAAATTTGTTGCCTAATTTGAAAAATTTAAATTGCGTGCGTCAGTTTGCGCCTTTCGGCAAATTTAATCTTTTGGCTACTGGCTGTGTGAGGCAATAAAATTCAATTTCGCTTCATTCATTGCGACTCGCACCGCACCGACCGAATTAAATTTACGTGTATTTCGGTGAGCTCGCCTAAATCGAGCCTTTTGCTGCCGCTGAACTGGGCGAATTTGTGTTTGTTTGCTGTGCAGTGGCGGCGAGTAAATTCTGCCATTGGCAGCATATCCGTTTAAATATTGGCCATTCATCATGAAGTGCGCTTAATTAGGCACTGTTTGCGCTGCTAATTGGCCGCGGCCGCCGAGGTGGGCCAAACCGCTGCAGCTGCTGCCGGCGCGTGCCGCTGTCCAGTTGCCGCTGTTGCAGAATTGTTGCAAGGGCAAAGTTGCCGTAATTGCTTTTGCAGCAAAATACTTTCGTAATAGTTGGGCGCAGCGCCACATTTTGCGCGCTTTTTTCTACCAGTCTGCTTGCGTGAGTTCCCTGTGGGAAATCGGACTGGTCCAAGTCTAGTTTTTCAACTGGTCGCTTGACAGTCATATATGACCTCAGAATCGACTCGTTTTCTTGTAGCAAACTCACCCTTTTAACATGACGGTTTCCTAGGCGAGGGTCAATTGTCCCCGTCTGCATCCATTTGCAACTAGTCCAAAGTTAGTCCGAAGTAAAACAGTTTTAAACCAGTTGCGAAGCGACTAGTTTGCAAACTAGTTTATTCTGCATTAGTTTTCTAACCACTCGATTTTTATGTGGAAAATAAAACAATGCATTTTTTAAATAATTATTTTATTTTAAAAATGTTTAAAAATAAAAACAAAAAATCATCGCGAATAAAAAAAAATTTTTGGTGCATTTAAAGATGAACCAAGATGAACTTCGACTTGTTGACACACTTCTGTCGGAACTGTTTGGGGGACTTCGCCTGCAATTAATAAATAAATAAATAATTTGAAGAATAATTTCATAAATAAATAAATAAATAAATATATTAATACACACCTTTCAGCTGCCGCTGCAATTCGTTGCTTTACGCAACCACGCAAAATTCTAACTGAAATCATTCAAGACAAAATGTGCAAATCAAGTAAACTTCGTGTCATAGAAACAGAAAGTTCGAAAAATGCAAACATTTCTACGTTGTTGTTGTAGCAGAACAATCGCAAGATCAGCCTTAACAGTATTTTTTCGCTTCTCTCACCTCTGTTTCGTTTTTATCATTTTTATGTGCTCTTCTCGCCTATGAACGCGCACACAGAACGTGAACGATTAGACGCGAACTGACTGACTTCTGCATCCGCTGACAGTCACTTGGACAACTAGTTGTCCAATTGACTACAAAAAACCAGTTGAAAGACCAATGAATTTTGGGAACTAGTTGCCTCAGGTCCGACAGGGTTGTGTGTGGTTTGTGTGTGTGTAGTTGGCTGCGCAATGGACAGCAGCGCGCAAGAAATATTCCCGCCAGATTTGTTTGTTTGCATTGGCCGCACTTGCAGCCAATGCAGCCAATGTACGATTGAAGCTCGCGTGGAAGTGATTGCGGCTCCATTTGTGTGGCGCTCGGGGGCCATTATGTGATTAGAGTAGTAAAAGAAAAATTGCTTACGATTGAACTGCATCCATGAATGTTGATTTCTCATGTCAATATTGAAGGCAATTACTTTTGTAAATATGTGCAAGATGGGTCTGAATTGAAATCAATTTCAAGTACAACTCTATTAAAATTTTTCAAAAGGTGAAAATTATATTTAAGCAAACAATTTGAAAGTCAATCATAGGTTGGATAATTCGAAGGATTTAGTAAAAAGGATGTCATTAGGGTTGCCATACTAAGATGGATCAAGTAAGTGCGATCGTTAAAAAAAATTTCTGGACTGTTAAAAAAGAATGAAGCTGAATTTCGACTCAGTGACTCAGTGAAGAGAGCATCGACTCCTGGAGCGAGACCATGAAATTGAAAGGTTATGTTGGGTTGGCAAGAATGACGGAAGTAATGTTAACAAAGAATTTTAACCTTGAAGCTTTCGCGCGGCGTTGAATCATCCGCACTTGATACATTATTGATAAAAAATTTATAATCCATCAATCAATAAGTGTTCGTGCACTTAGTGGTGTTAGAAACTGTGGCGTGGCTGACGACGATGACACGTCTGTGGTGAACTTAGGAATCGACTCCAAATCGAAATCGTAAATTTTAATCGATCACAATTTGCGCGAGACAGCTTGACAGTTAATTCGAAAACGGGTGTTGAAACTGAAACTTGTGTTTTATAAAATTTTTTTAGCAAAAAACGTCATGTTTTATGCTCCTGGCACTGCCGGAAGTATTACAAAAAATCAATAGAAAAGGAAGAACCAAGTTTTTGAAATAGGATATCAGTTTGCAAACGATTTTATATGCAGATTACACTACACGACACGAAAAATTCAACTAACAATAAAAGTGCTTTTTGGACTAACTTTGCGTCGCTGAACACGAAACTGAAAATTAAAAAAAAGTTTCTTAAGAAGCATTTTCAAAAAATGTATTCAGAAAAAACAAAAATATCAAATGTTTTATATTTCGTTGTAAAGGGAATTTCACAGGATATTTCACTACAATATGGTAGTAAACTTATTGTACCTAAGTAATGGATTTTTTCGAGAAAAATTCCGTTAAAAAAATTTTATAAAAAAATGTTTTTTTCACGTAAAACTTTTTATTAGTACATTTTACGTATCTAATGTTGCACATCAAAAGAAAGGTATAAAAAAGACCTTTCGTTTGATACCCATATCGTGTAAATCAGTTCTAGATTAATTGAGTTTTTTTTGACAAAAACTTTGAACTTTGACGCCGAGCCACGCCTTTTATGGGCGTTTCCCAGGCAACATTTTTAGTTTGTTAGATGCAGGAGCCAACCCTCTATATAAAAGCATAATCATTTTTCACGAGGGTGCGCTATACTGTTTTTATGCCTCGACGTAAGTGGGGTTTTTGGGACATTTTTGTCGAAAACACAGTTTGAATGTATTTTTTATGGATTGGTGTCGTAAACAAATTAGTTGGTCGTTAAAATATCTACAAACTTGCCGAAGACAGTAAAGCGATATTCGGAACGATTTAGGACCTATTAGCATTTAAACGTTCGAAGACTTAAGCGACAAACTCGACTGAAATGAGCAAAATTCAAAGTCGGATTTCTCATAAACTAGAGCCAAACCAGCCAAACGCCTGGTGGATCTCAAGTCAGTATACCTATAGAAAAGTCCTCTATAGGTCCCCCCGATGTCTGAATTTTTGAGGGTAAATTTCACGCACAGTGTTATAGTTCGATCGTTGTATTTGTTTATGTATTTCACACCACATCACCGAAATTACTTTTTGTCAACCTAATAGTTGATTAAAGTGAGTGTTTTCAGTAGGCAAATCGAAATTATTCTTGCACAATACAAAGCAAAGACATTACTTTCATGATAAACCAATAATTGATTCAAATTCTTTTTAGCAATCAACAGAAATGATTCTTGCACAGTACATATCGAAGAAATTACTTTCATGACAACCTAATAGTTGATTAAAGTGAGTCTTTTTAGTAGTTAACGCAAAATGATCCTTGCGGAGTATAAAGCGGCTGGCGATGTCTAAAGTTTGAGGCCATTTGTCCGCTGTGCTAATCACATTTGACTACTTCTACACAAATACATACTTACATATTGAAATACTACCACAAAAATTACATATTAGAATATTTAATAATTCTTTAAATGCTGCAAACCACAACCGATGTGCGGTCAAATGCTAGTTTTTCAAACAATTCAATTCGGTAGAGCTTAACTGTGAAATATGTGAACTGAAAATCTGTTGTTGTGTTTGTTTGTGCTCAATCATAAATTTTCAATTTACACAAACAACTGACAAACAAAATGAAGAAATAAACAGAGCAACGCTTTGAGGCATTTGCTGACGCAACGACGGCGACGGGGTTGGCGGTGGCGACTATACAACATGTGGTCGAACACGAACGCAAAAAGCGACAACGCCGACAATTCGCTTGTTGCACTGGGAAACAGCAGTTGCCAGGGTTGCCAATGCGCACCCACTGGCTGACACTCGCCTAGCTAATCAAAAAGCAAAATCCAACACACACACACACACACTTGCACGCGCACTCGCACTCACACTCACATTTGGGCGCATTGCGGGCATTTGAGTGCCGAAATGTGTTGCTGCCGACATGCCAACGGACCGCATATCCCTTTTGCCACACCATGGTGACAATTGGCCGAAAAGCCGGTTTTGTACAAAAAACAAAAACAAACTAAAAAATAAAAAATCTCAAACAAATACTTTGAACAAAACAATAACAAAAATTCACAGTTATTTTTGTTTTTGTTTTTCAAGTTGATATTTACGTTTCATAACGCACTTACGTGTTGTATTTGCGCTGCCAACTACTGTTCAAATAACAACAACAACAACAACAACAAAAGCAACAATAACTAAATATAGTAAACAAAAACAACTAACACAACTCGATATGCAAATATGTGTGCATGTATGTGTGTGTGTGTGTGTGAGTGGGTTTCGTTGTTTAGGGCAACACTCAGTAGATCCCATTTTGTTGTTGGCCGCCGCATTGTTGTTGCTCGCATGTGCACAACGTCCCTGAGAGATTTTAGAATTTTTCCACAATTTTGATTTGCATAAAACTTAACAATAACACGAAAATGAAAATGGAAAGTTGTCAATTTAGTGGCAACATTTGGCAACAATAACAATAACAGCAATGCAGAAAACCACAAAACGAACAACCATCACACAGCAATCACAACTTAACAGCACACAACCGCCGCACGACAGCGCGTGCTGCTGCTAAACAACAACAAAATGGTAGAAATGAGAAATTAGAAGCGACAGGCCCAGCCGACGGTATGCAAGTCGTATTTTATACGTCTGAGACATTAACAAGTGAACGCCAACCGACAACTGCAGTTGAGGCAATTGATGTGGACAACTTTGTTGTTGTTTTGCTGAGACGAACGACATCTTTTTGTTGCCGTAGCATAGTTTTTTTTTTGTTTAATTTTGCAGAAAACTTTGACAAATAAGTTGAAGATTTTTTGTATTCAACTGACTTTTATTAACTTTTATCATATCTTAATATCTCAATCAAAGTCAATAGCAACACTTTATAGATTGTTTTTCGAACTGTCTTCTCTTTCACACATTTATCATTGCATTTCACAAACGAAAATCCACACAAACTTTCAATCAACTCTCGATGACTCTTTGCAAGAGTTGTCGATAAGTTACCAGTGTCAGTTCTAATTACATAAAAACGCCAGCAAAAGACTTTTGCCAACGTTGCTTCAACAGTTCGACGCCATAAAAAATGCAACACAAAATACAATTTTATAGAAAAGTTAAACCATAAAGAAGTCGAGGCAAAGTTAATTAACGTAAAAGTAATTAACCCTTTGCTGCCATGAAAAAGCAAACAAAACAAAAATATAATGGCGCGCAAAATAAGAATCCTCGCTGCCCGAGTAAAACATAATAGCAAACAAAAAAAGAAGCAAAATAACAACAACAATAAACGCAACAAGCCTGAAACCAAAAAAAAACAAAATTAGTACGCATGCAAATTGTTTACGCGCCAAAGCGGCGGCCGCGACGAGAAATTTGCCATGAATGCTAAGCAAAAACAAAGCAATGCCAAACAATGGCCGACAATAACAAAGTCAGCGCAAAATGGCAATTGTTATTGCCGCCAGTGCCAGTCACACAATACACACTATTCGCTTATATAAAATTGTTTAGAGACACAACTTTCAAGCATGGCAGCAGATCGGGGCAACAAATGTTCGAGTGGCGCCAAGTGGCGAGTGCCAGAGAGTCGAGTGTGCTAAGAGCACTGAGCGCTGAGACGACACGAAAGTGTTTCATATTAATTGCTGCACATTCTTTTAGGTGCAATTAGCTGCAAAATGCGAGCCGGAATGGCCGGCGGCTGTTTGAAGGTTGCGGCAGCGGAAAACTGGCGCAAGAAATGGTCGAAATGCGGTAAAAAAAAATCGGTCAGGGTCGTGTGGTACGATGACGACAGAAGTGCCACGGATGAGCGGTGAAATTGAAAATAGGAAATGTTGGAAGTTCAAATTTGCTTTGCACAACACGTCAGAGTGGCAAAGGGGGTGAAGAAATGATTTTCGAAATAGGCAAACTTGAATTGCTGCAATAGTTTAATTTGCAAATTTATTTGTAAGAAGGTTAAATGTGCCACAATGGGCCCAATTGTGGCCTAATACCCTATTCAGACAATCAGCTTAATTGCACAATTTTCTCAATTTAAATTAATTTTTTGATTTTATTCTCAATTTAGATCTAAATTGAGCTCAATTTGTCATATAAAAATCTCAATTCAGTTAATTGCAGTTAACGCTAAATTTACCATAAATTGAGCTCTATTCGCCATGCAACCCTGTGTCGTGCTGTTATCGATAAACAAATCAATTCACAATAGACCAAATCAAAACAAAAATGAGAAACTGACAAAGGCAAAAGATGTTTGTTAACATTTGTTTACTTTAAAATTTCGTTCAACACTAGAAAGACCATTGCAGTCATTTTGACGGGTTTTCATTTTAAATACCTGTATTTTCTTTAGTATTTCTATCAACTTTTGCTTGGATGACTGATCAAGGAGATTTGGGGTTTTAACATACTTACTTTTCAAGAAAATTCGATGTAAATTTTCAAGGATATAAAGGATTAACATTTTCAAAGGCCCTTTTTCATATCCTTAAATTAATTTTATTTCAATTCTTGAGCTTTTCCTCTTTCATTTGATATACATATCGCCATATGCTAACGAGGTTAAGTATTTTTTATATTTTTTATCCTCTTCAAAATTTTGAAGTCCTTTTAAAAGGACAAACGATGTTGAAATAAAAAACAGAGTACACAGTATTACTATGTATGGTCTCTAGTTTCACGCCCATATAAATTTTTTCCGGTGTGAAAAATTTTTTTAATTTTTGTCGCACGGTGTAATATGCAGTATGGAAAACTTGCGGTCTTTCTGGTGTTAAAGATTGTGTTCATCAGTAGGAATGTTGAATAAATATTAATAAATGTTCAGTAAATGTTTTCAAGAAAAAAAACCTTCCGTCAAAATAACAACATGTACGATAACATTATTGATAACAGCTAAATTGAGCTGTCTGAACAGCAAAAGCGATACTAATTAAGAATTAAATTGTCTCAATTTATTTGGCTGTCTGAATAGGACATAAAAGTGTTTTTCGACAAGGTCCCGTGCGCAGACAGTCACTATAACCTAACCTAATCTAAGGTTTGAAGCAACCAGCACTTTCAGTCACATTTAAGTCACTGGCGTTGGGTGGCTTGAAAATTAAGAAAACTGGTTTCAAGAAAACTGGCATCTGCAGTCAAAGAAAGCTCCGATCCATTGTGAGTTTCTATATGAAAAAGTTGTTTCGAACTCAAGATTCAAATAATTATGAATGAATGAAGCTGATAAAGCTTAATCTACTTAAGCTCAGCTTTATGAAGCTAAGTACGAGTAGATATGGTTACATTATAACTTTTGAGTGCAGTAAGATTCTTGAACTACTTAATAGTACGAAACTGTCCTTCCTGATATCACTGGACAGGACGTCATATCCAGTGGCACACATAGCATTTAATTTTTTTTTGGGAGGGCGGGGGGTTTGCATACAACTTTTAAGCCCAATTCCATTTGAAACCATATTTTGCACCAGAAATTTTTGTATTTGGAGGGGTTTGTCCCCTAAACCTCCCCCAGGTGTGCGCCACTGATGTCATCTGATAAGTAAATGTACTGTACTCAACTCTTAAGTCGCATGTATTCCATATGAACTATTTAATGTTTCATACATTTGTACTATCCTAATCCTTTCGCTATTTTGTTGCCATATGGCAACATGCTACTTTGTGGACGTCTAAACCGTCTATGGTTTCAAGAATCAATTTTTTTGTTGGTCCTTAGAGTAGTTTAAAGCCTTAGGAAGAATACGAAATGAATAAACTGAGCATTTAGCTTTAAAGTAGAGAACTATACACGTTTTCTGAACGTGTTTAACTTTACATAATATAGTAAGAAGAAGCAGAAAAAATAAGACATTTTTAATTTGACTTTTTCCTTCAATTCAGATAAATTTTTAAAATTTTTTTTTGGCTGAAGTAAATGAAGAAATATTCAGATTTTGTTGTGCGTAAACAATTTTATGTTCAAGTAATTATAATTAACTACTATTACAGCCACAACGATATGGTTGCTGTCATATGACAGCATTCTAGAAAATAGGGTCCAGTACAAAAATTAAAAAAACTATTATGCGATGTTGTTGGTACAACCACATAGACGACTAAATTGATAAATTTTAAATTTTAACTTTTTCTAGAAAAAACCTTTAGGTAGTTAAAAAATCGAGTTGATCACATAAATATATTTATTTTTAAATACAAAGGCGGTACGGTTATGTTCAAAGTATGTTTGACAAAAGAGGAAAAATGTAATTACATTTACTCTAAATTAAAATTAAATTAAAATTAAGAAAAAACCAAATAAGTGCCAGATTTTTCATGTTCTTCGTTTTTACTCTTTAATCACTCTACTCTAATTTTTTCGATTTTGAACACACCGACTAGACCAGTGACGTACATAGGATTTAAATTTAGAGGGAAGTTTCGTACATTACTTTTGAACCCAACCCCACTTGAAATCATATTTGATTCCCCCAATTTTTGCAACAAACAAATATTGGGGAGACGGACTTGAACCCGGATCCCCCCATGGATTGCATTGCAATTAAAAAAATATTTTTTGATTTTGTTGCTACCTCACTGTGTTGCCACAGTGTTGAAAAGCCAGTTTTTTATTCAAAATGTTTCACTTTGAAATTTTGCACTTCCATTGAAATGTTGCTACGCATTGTGAATACCGTAAATGAAATCTCACCAAGAAATTTTATTAGACAAACTTGAACAATGCTTTGGAAAATTTTATGAGTCATCGTTTGAAAAAAATATATTTTTCCAAGCGGAAAAATACAATGAAAGCGTCAGTGAAAAATATTTTAAAACTTATTTTGTGCAGCGACATTAAATCGTTGTGTGCTTATTGTCAGCGGTGAACAGCCACAACAATTGAGTTCATGCAGCGAAATTAGCCACAAAACGGCATTTTATTTGCCTTTCCGCTCTTTGGGGCCAACTGTGCTAAGCGTCGTTTATGGTTTGAATTTTCGCAAAAGTTTAAGTTGGTTTTATTTGCATTTGCAAATTTTTTGTTAAATTCTTTTGCACAAATCAAATTCGACTTTTCGATTTATTGTTTTGCATTCAACATTGTTGATGTTCGCTTCAATGGTTGCCACGTTGCCTGAGGTGTGTTTTTGTGTATTTGTGTTGGTGCTTTTGAAATTTAAAAATGCTAAATTCAATCACAGCCAATGGTAGAGTCAACGTTGCTGAAGTGCAAAAATGAATGAAAAATGCTATTTAAGTGAAGCAAATTTCAAGTTGAGTGTAGTATGTAGTTGTTGAGATATGGCAAAAAAAATACGGCCCATAGTTCCTTCCTTGGGACCTACGCAAAACGTGACTATGGATTGTTGACTAAATTGATGGATTTGCAATTGTAGAGTTCAACAGTAAGAAGCTGTAGCCGCAAGAGTTAATTCTTTCTAAGGATCTAACTACGTTCTCTGTAGAAGAGAAATCAGAGGAAAAGTGGGTCCTTTATGTTTCAACCAGGGACTGGAAATAACAGTTATTTATGAAAACTATAATTGAAAATTTTTCTATGAATGAAAAATCATGCAAATAAATTAAATATACCAATACATTTCTTTTCGCACGGAAAATCAAACTTGGGAAATAAACTTTTTTTTGTAATTTTTACGGAAAAATTAAAAAATAAGAATTATTTTTTATTTATATTTTAAAAATACTTTAATAACAATTATTTTTGATTTTTTTCATATTAGTACACAAATAACAGTTTTATTTCGATTTTTATTTTAGTTGTCCTATGATAACAATGATTGGTGACTTTTATTTTTTTATTCATCAATAAAAATCATTGAGTGACTTTTATTTATAAAAGTCATCAATAACAATTATTCAATGACTTTTATTTTTTAAGTCATCAATAAAAATCATCCAGTGACTTTTATTTATAAAAGTCATCAATAAAAATCAGTCAGTGACTTTTATTTTTTAAGTCGCAATATAAAAGTCATTTTCATTAAGCATGCCAAAGTTATGATTCTTCAAGAAAACAGAATTGTCAAGACAGGTCTTGTTAAGCCGATCAAGAATATATATACATTTCGATATTTAATTAATCCAGTAGTGCAATTAATGAAAATGACTTTTATATTGCGACTTAAAAAATAGAAGTCACTGACTGATTTTTATTGATGACTTTTATAAATAAAAGTCACTGAATGATTTTTATTGATGACTTAAAAAATGATGACTTTTATAAATAAAAGTCACTGAATGATTTTTATTGATGACATAAAAATTAAAAGTCACTGAATGATTTTTATTGATGACTCTTTTAAATAGAAGTCACGAATAATTGTTATCATAGGACAACTAAAATAAAAATCGAAAAAAACTGTTTTTTGTGGACTAATAAGAAAAAAAATCGAAAATAATTGTTATTATAGGATTTTAAAAATATAAATAAAAAATAACTTTTATTTGTTGAGTCATTAAATAAAAGTAAAAAAAATAACTCTTAAACATTGATTTTTATAATAAAACTTATAACTGTTACGGTCCCCGGTTTCAACTTCGTTCATTCCTGATGGTATTTAAGCAGAATATTTTAAATACGATCCAATCTTGGAGTTTGTTGATGAATACTTGGAGCTTATTTGTAATTGTCGAGATCTGCAAAGGTAGTTATCAGATATTTTTCACAGATCACTTGGCAGAACTAGACTCAAAAGTAGCAATGAACAGAACTGCAATGTTGTTTAGGAGATAAGGACACGTAACAGAAACTAGTTCCGCACCGATTCGATTCGCGCAATTTCCAACTGTATGAAGCTTTAAATATTAAGCTCAGGAATTCAGTTAGTGCTTGGTTTTAAAACTAACATTAGCCTAAATTAGTTGCTATTTTTAGCACAGTTTAAGTGAGACCTAATCTTTAATACGACTCCAAGGACTTTCGCTGACAAGCAAGTTGTCACAATGTGGCGCCAGGCGAAGCATTAAAGCATTTGTTGCTAATTTGGCCAGTACTTGACGTCCCAATTGCCAGCCATACAATAACTTTGCCCAACTAAGCCGGCTTGAGTAATTACCAGCTCGGCATCTTGGCGAGTTTGTCTAGCACTGATTTGGCTGGCTGACTGCCACTTTTATTTCCATTTGCTTTCACACCCGGCAAAGACGCGCAGGCACTTTATTACACACGCACGCACACACAAACACAAACGAAAACACACACTTGCGCACTGACATGTGAGCTGGCAGCACGCACACACACACGCACAAGCAAGCAAATAAATGGCTGACGGCGATAATAACAACTATAGCAGCCATAACAACTTAAACAATCTACTCAACACTTTGGGTTCTGCTGCAAATTACTGCCTGCTGCTGTTGCGGATGTTGTCTGCTGCCGTCGCTGCTCATCCGTCGTTCGCCGTTTGCTGTCGCTTCGTCAGCGTTCACGTTCGCGTTGGCAGACTGGCTACGTTTCGCTGCCTTTCTTTCGCAGCTGCGTTTTCGTTTTTTGTGGCTTTTTGCTGTTTCTTTTTGGTTGCAATGCTGTTGTTGTTGTTGTCGTTCGTGTTATTGCTGTTAGCACAGCTTCTCGCCGTCTCGCATTTAACATGCCGCAAAATGACTTGTTTCCGCTTCCGCAAACTGATAGATGTCATTAGGGCCTTCGCCAGGCGGCCGGGCGCCCGTTTCGGCAGCTCGGGCGCCCTTGGCGCTGGGCGTTTGTGCGTTTCGGTTGCCGCTATTGTTATTGTAGGCGTTTGCATGTCTCTGTTGGGTGGCTGACTATGTTGAGGCATGTCTTGACGGTGCGTTGGTATTTACGCCGGCAGCGCGTTCGGCAATTAAAGCCAATTATGCTGAAATAATTGTTTTCTGGCGAACATTGCTTTTGTTGCTTTCGTTCGCGCTTGACTTTTGCTACTATTGGCTGTTGGATGTTGCTGCTGCTGGAAAAGCTGTTAAATCTCGGCGTTGCAAAGTACTTTTTGTTGTTGTTTTTCTTATATTTTCTTTTATTTGTGGACTGTGTTATTGTTGAAGAATTAATTCTTCAAAAAATTTAAGCCATATTAGGCAAATTTGTGGCTTTGGAATTAATGAGAAAATTGGACTGCGTGTAAGCTGGCAATTGATGGCTGGTGACGCTGGGTTTATTAAAGCTTTGAGAATTGATTAGAAATACTTAAAGATGATTCATCCCTGTAAAAGAAATATACATATCCGTTACAAAATAAGCAATCAAAATAACTTAATCCCATCGGGCATTACCTTCTTTAATTTTTGCTGCAGTTAGTTTAGGAAAAATTTCCGCGAGTCGTTTAAATGCTGCTCCTTGAGTGTTCACTTTTTTCACTGAACTTGCCCACTGTTTTGACTTACACTGGCGAATTCAAGCTTTTTGCTGGGCTGAGCTGATGGACTAATCACCGCCTACGTGAAATTACTGGTACTGAAGGAGTGTAAGGAGTGATACTAAAGTCATAAAAATTGTTTATTTTATCAAGAGCGGACTTTTTAGGGTTTCATTGTTTGAAGACCACATGAACTATTTTCCAATGGAAAATATTTCTTTTTTTTTAATATTCGAAATTTTTTTCAACATCTCAAGCAGAGCTAGCAATTTATGAAAAAAGTATTAAATTAAGGTTTCGTGTTTAAGGCTTTTTATTTTTTTGGGGGAAGTTTTGAGAAAGTTTTGGTGTTTGAAGACACCCCCTATTTTTTAATGAGGAATATTATCCCAAAAGACAATATATTATTTTTTCAATATTTTACTCAATATAAGCTTTTTATGAAAAATTTTTCCGAAAAACATGATAAAGAGGGTTAAGGAAAGGGGGAGGGGGGTTATGTGCATACAAAAAATATTCACACTTTTAATGCAAACAACTTTGTCTTAGACATCAAAGCTCTAGCTCTTCAAGTTTTTATACTTTCCGTGTAAAGGTCTATAGGAACCCCTTTAACTTTTATGCGCAAATTACAAAATACTCAGACGTGCTGGGCTATTACTTTGCTTGGCAAAAATGATCAGTAGGACGCCCTCTATCAGAAATATACGGTCGTTACTCTGTTGCACACAAAAAGTTTAAAATTGTTGTACTGTGTTATTAAAGGTTCAGTAATTGAACTTTTTTGAAATTTTGTTCAGAAAACCAGATTAGAGCGTAAAACCGATCATAACAACTCATTAGCCGTTTCTATATGAATCTTGAAATCGTTGTTGAGAATCGAAAAAATGGTTTAACAAATGTCCAAATGGTTTGAATGTCGACTGTAACTATAATCTAGAATAGTACTACTTACTTTCTTTTCTCAAGGCGCCTCGGGTTGGCGCGCGCCTTCTCCACTTGGTCACACCAAGAGATGGTAGGACGACCTCAAGTAGGTCCTTCCACAGGAAACAAGGTCTCCCTCTTCCTCGTCGCCCTCCCTCCAAACTACAGCGTTGTATAAATCATTTAATTAGAAATTCTCCATTTACAAATGTTGCGTATACGCCCCGTGCATTAGTACGGCACAGTACTCGCTCATCTTGCCGCCATTTCGTAGCATTTTTGCGCTACCAACTATACCAAAACAATTTGCGAAAATTCTAAAAACACACACACCCACACATACAACAACAACAATTGCCTAAATGTCTATACACATGAGCCAAAGCATCATCATCACAACCACCACCACCATCGCCACTATTCCATCTATGCACTAAAGAATTTCCATTTTACACCAGCAGAAAACTAGCACAACAACACATACACATAACAAATGAATAAATGAAAATTAAAAAAATGCAACAACAACAACTATGAATTCACTTTGGGCATTGCATGCGCGCAGGACAATGCAATTTATGGCGTTCGTTGTAAATATTTTACGAGTCGTAATAGTTGGGTTGCTGTGTGTGCGCAGCTCGTTCTCGTCATTGTTGTTGTTAGTTACATTGTGGTGTCGCATAATTAATTGCAAAGCAATTTTTTTTTTTTAATGTCAAACAATTAAGTGTGCATTTTTTCACAATGCAAATTTAAATAAATAAGCCGCGATGGCTACTTTTTCGACAAGGACTTTTAGTCGTAGGGGCGGCTGAAGGTAAATAATTTAAAGTTGACCGCATTAGCAGCATTGGGACGTCGCTTTGTGTGTTTGAGTTCTCCAACTCTCGCCTCATTCACTCACTCGCCGAGTTAGTTAGCGTTAACTAGTTGCAAAGGCCTCATTAACCCCGACGCCAATGTGCGCTGCAATGCAATCTACATTAATTACTTCATTACCCAAATTATTTAAACAGTTAGGCGGCACTGCGCTCTGCCCGCCCAGTAATAACAATAACAAGCACAACAACTACAACAACAAAAACAATAACAGAACAAAGCACATCGCACAGCTGGCGAACGCGCAAAGTTCAACGCAACATTTTACCTAATCTTAATTTTAATGTGTTCTTTTGTTTGAAATGTGCGCACCGAAAAACAAAACGAGCCCTAAAAATAGGCGAAAACGTCTGGCAGAAAATGGTGGCGAAAGTAAACAACGACGACGGCGCAAAATAACAAAGAAAACAGATTTCATCCTTCATAATTTTTGATGAGCTTTCCCCAAAGTGGACCCACACTGCCTGCCCACAACAAAGGCCGACTGCTGCCAAACGTCGGCCACTGCGCGCCGCTTTCATGGCTGCCACTTTTCTTCACTGCGCCGTCAAATTTTTGCGCCTGTCCTGTGCAGACTTTATTGTTTTTATGCGAAAAGTTAAATAGAAAAACCTCACGCGGATTACAGAGTACTTTAGTCTAATTGGAATAAATTCGACATTCGAATTGCCGTAATGGCGCTTGTTGGCGTGGCATTTCGTATTTCGCTGATTGTTGTTGTTTTATAATATTATTGCTGTTAATTTCTATTTCTGAATTTTTCACATTTCGTTGCATTATTTTTAGGTAATAGAAGAAGACAAGCCAGTCAATTCAAGTTAAAATGTTTCTACATGATACTTGAAATCGTTGTTGGACATCAAGAAATGGTTTTGCTGTGTGTGAAATGTTCAAATATTTTGAATGTAGACTCGGTCCACACTTGTACTACTTACCTTCTTAGCTGGCCCATTTGCCGGGTTTCGGCCTGGCACAATAAACCTCTCCTGGCACCTCTGCTTTGTGCGAGACTTCTCCAATGTCATACATTAACTTTTAAAAAATTTAAAATTAAATAAAAAATAAATTAAAAGAAATTAAAATTTAAAAATTTTCCAAATTCCAATATTGAATTTTTTGTTTTCAATTTTCTATGTTTTTTTTTGTTGCCTTTTACTTTCGGTTTCAAATATTTCAACGATTCAATTTCATTATAACGTTTTTTGTTTTCAACTGTCTATGTTTTATTTTAATTTGTTCTTTTCATTTTCGATTTAAAAAATTTCAATATTTAATTTTTTTTTATAATTTTTTATGTATTATTTTATTTTGTTTCTTTTTATTTTCGGTTTAAAAATTTCAATATTTAAGTTGTTGCTTAAAATTTTTGTGTTTTATTTTCGGTCTTAAACATTTGAATATTACATTTTTTGTTTTCAAATTTTATGTATTATTTGATTTCGTTGCTTTCCAAATTTCGGTTTCAAATAATAAAATTTTTATTTTTTGTTCTCAATTTTCTATGATTTATTTTATTTTGCTGCTTTTTATTTTCGGTTTCAAAAGTTTTCATATTTAATATTTTGTTTTCAATTTTCCATGGTTCATTTTATTTTGTTTCTTTTCATTTTCGGTTTAAAAATTTCAATATTTAATATTTTGTTTTAAATTTTCAATGTTGTATTTTCGGTCTTAAACATTTGAATATTTAATTTTTGGTTTACAAATTGTATGTTTTATTTTATTTCGTTGCTTTCAATTTTGTTTTAATTTTGTAGGTTTTATTTTATTTGGTTGCTTTTTATTTTCGGTTTGAAAAATTTCAATATTTAGTTTTATGTTTTTTGTTTTCAGTTTTAGTTTATTTTGTCTCTTTTAATTTTTGGTTTTCTTGCATTTACATTTTTTCTAGTTTTCAACTTAAATTAAAATTTTCTATATTGAATATTTTTTTTCTGAAAATTATTGCTTTGTTTTGTTTTCTGTTTTAAATTCTTCATTTTGTGTCTTTTATATTTACATTGTTTACCTTTGAATTTCGTTTTTATTTTCGGTTTAAATTTTAATTTTTTGTTTTAAATTTTTTGTTTAATTTTATTTCAGTTTTCTGTTTTATTGGATTTTGTTTTTGTTTCGTTTTAAATTTTTTGCATTAACAATATTTTATAACTACTTTTTGTTTTCTAGTTTTAATTCAAATTTTATACTTTTTATATTGAATCTATTAATTCTGACAATTTTTTGCTTTTTTTGTTTCCTGTTTAAAATTCTTCATTTTGTCTTTTATATTTAAATTTTGTTACCTTTAAGTTTTCATTTACTGTTTCAACAATTTCAATATTTAATTTTTTGTTTTCAAATTTTTATATTTTATTTTAGTTTGCTTCTTTTCATTTTTGGTTTTAAAAATTTTAATATTTAATTTTTTTCCATATTTCTATATGTTATTTTGTTTCTTTTAATTTTTGGTTTCAAAAAATTCAATATTTAATTTTGTTGGTTAAACTTTATATGATATATTTTATTTTGTTGCTTTTTTCCGTTTCAAAACTTCATTATTTAATTTTTGTTTTGTAATTTTCTGTGTATTATTTTTTGTTTCTTTTTATGTTCGATTTCATAAATTTCAATATTTAATTGTTTGTTTTAAATTTTCTCTTTTTTTATTTTATTTTATTGCTTTCCATTTTCGGTTTTTTGCATTAAATGTTTTTTATTTTTATATTTTCGTTATTTCCATTATCAAAAACTTCATTATTTAATTTTTGTTTTCTAATTTTCTGTGTTTTATTTTTTGTTTCTTTTTATTTTCGATTTCATAAATTTCACTATTTAATTTTTTGTTTTAAATTTTCTCTGTTCTTATTTTATTTTATTGCTTTCCATTTTCGGTTTTTTGCATTAAATGTTTTTTATTTTTATATTTTCGTTATTTCCATTATCAAAAACTTCATTATTTAATTTTTGTTTTCTAATTTTTTGTGTTTTATTTTTTGTTTCTTTTTATTTTCGATTTCATAAATTTCAATATTTAATTTTTTGTTTTAAATTTTCTCTTTTCTTATTTCATTTAATTTTTTCTGTGCATTTTCGGGTTTTTGCATTAAATGTTTTTATTTTTATGTTTTCTTTATTGAATATTTTCTGAAAATTATTGCTTTGTTTTGTTGTCTGTTTAAAGCTCTTCATTTCGTGTCTTTTTTACTTAAATTTTTTATCTTTAAATTTCCGTTTTAATGTTATATGAATTTTTTTGTTTACTCTCAAAGCTGTAGCTTTATTTTTGTTCTTATTTACGCATAACACGTTTTCATATCGCATTTTCCCGAACATTTCCATCAACCAATTCAAGCCAGTTAAAAGTTTATCCCACGTCGCGCAGTGCTTCCAGTCACTCGTCAACAACGGTCAGCAATTTGTTGAGCTTCCACGTTTCTAGCACACTTTGCAGTTTGCACACACTTTCTGCCTTGCATTGCTCATTAAAAAATTATAAAGCCATAAAAACAACAAACATTTTTATATCCTGCGCCATTGCTCACCTTGGCGCTCATTGAAACGCAGTCAAATTGCTCACCTGCCAACAACAGAGTCTCTTCATTAAATCGCAGTTAATGCGTGCCATACGCAACGACGATAACGTCGAGGCAGGGGGACAGACGGTGCGTATGCGAATCATGACGTTAATATGCCATAAGCCAATTGTAACTCATCCTAAGTCAGGACTTAATCTTACAATTTACATAAAATAGAGCTAAACACGAAATAAACATCAAAAAAGGTCCTTCGGGCTGTCAACAACAGGCACACCACCCCGACATACTGACACACCGATAGGCAGACAGCCCAACACACTGACACACATTGCCCCGAAAACGATATCACACGCACACGCACACGCACACGAAACACAAAAACACACAACCAGCACAACAAAACGCACTCACGCACACATTGTACTCGGCTGAGTGTTCATAAATTGCTGCTTTGTCCTGCCGGTCATGCTGCCTGCCTACTTTCGCCCCGCCCTAACCGCCTTTCGCTGCCGTTGGGCGGTTGCCTGCCGTCAGTGAGTGTCCTTTTCATTACTTCCTGAAGTCGCCTGCCAGCTGCTCGCTGCCTCACGCCAGCTGTTTCCCCTTGCCGGCCGTCGCTCGGCGTGCCGTTAAGTACGTATCCTTGCGCCATTATGTTGTAAATTTGAGTTGAATCCCTGTTCATTTATGAATTTGTTCATGGCCGCCTGCCTCATTCGTTATTAAGGTGAAAGTGATTTGGCATTCGTGCGCGCTCTGCATGCAAAGTTGGCCTGCGCTTTCGGCCTGTCGCTTTGTCTACGCCAGTCCGTGCCTGGCGTTCCTGTCGTCCTGTCTCGCTCGCTGTCTACGTTTTGATGAATGCGTTAAACGCTGCAAATGAGTTCAGTAATGAGTTACATTATTGCGGTTGGATATTGTGCGGTAGGTCACAGGCGTGACCGATTGGTTTAGACAGCGTTTGCCGTCGGTAAAAGTTGCCAACTTGTCGGCGCAGCGGCAGGTTGGCTAAAGTCACCAGTCAGCAGTTGCTGAGCACTGCGGAAATTCGATAAAGAAGCAGAAATTTGTGTGGAAATAGAATCTTGGAAACCAATTTCAGCTTGTGAGCAGACAAATTCGCGTTATAAATATTTTGTATACATAAATTACTGATTAATGAAAAATATTTGCGGTTTTGGGGATTTATTTAAATAAATTTGTGTGGAAATAGAATCTTAGAATCAGATAAATTCGCGTTATAAAAAAAACTAATAAAGTGAATTTGAAAATATTTTTTATACATAATTTACTGACTAATAAAAAATATTTGCGGTTTGGGGATTTATTTAAATATTTAGGGATTTATTTAGTTATTATTAGATTAATTTTCAAGACTATCCAATGCGATGTGAACAGTCAAAGTTCTTCGAGACCTGTTCGAGTCCTGAAAAGGTCGGTGCTTCTAAGCAAGTTAGACGAGTTCTAGAAATGGTGGGTCAGTGAAATCTGGGAGAGTCAAGAGAGGTTAGGTTGAAGGAAGAATTAGTGGGCACTTGACTTGAATCGATAAACTTAGGTATGCTATTATGAATTATAAGTGGTATTGGTCCAAGTCCTTCTTTAAACGAACAGATAGATTGGTTTGAGGCGGAGCCAAGAAGCCATTTAGGTTGAAGCAGTTTTTGAAGCTCGCGGGATTAGTAGTTCATTGTACTCGAGGCTCAGAAAAAAAGAAGAAATTCTGTGATGATGGCAGTAAAAAAGTTAAAGATCATTAAGTGGCGAATGAGTGAGTAGGAGATATGAAGCAGATTAGGGCCTTCTACTTGAAAGTATAGATGAAGGGTTAGGAGTAGTTCCTTCTGTTTGAAACTATAGTTAGGAGTGGGATTAGAATTAACTCCTGCAAAATTTCTTCAAGTACAAAAGTGAGGACTAGAAGTAATTCCTTGTGTTGGAATCTATTGGATCGAGATTAGGAGTAACACCTTTGGTTTGAAATCCGGATAAGTAGCAACTTCTTCAATTTGAAAATACAGGGGTGATTAGGAGTAATTCCTATGCAAATTTTCTCAAAGTATAGGAATTAGGATTAAAAGTAACTACTTGTATTTGAAAGTATAGGAGTGAGATTAGGAGTAACTCCTTTGGTTTGAAAGTGCAGGAGTGAGATTAGGAGTAATTCTTATGCAAGTTTTCTTAAAGTATCAGTGAGGATTAGAAGTTAGTCCTGCTTGAAACTATATGAGTGGGATTAGGAGTGCGTTTGTTTGAAAGTATAGTAGTGGGATTAGGAGTAACTTTTCTTCAAGTATAAAAGTGAGGATTAGAAGTAATCCCTTGTCTTTGACTCTGTAGGAGTGAGATTAGGAGTAACTCCTTTGGTTTGAAATTCGGATTAGTAGCAACTTCTTCAATTTGTAAATACAGGAGTGAGATTAGGAGTAACTCCTATGCAAATTTTCTCAAAGTATAGAAATTAGGATTAAAAGTAACTACTTGTATTTGAAAGTGCAGGAGTGAGATTAGGAGTAACTCCTTTGGTTTTAAAGTGCATGACTGAGATTAGGAGTAACTCCTATGCAAATTTTTTTTTAATATAGAAGTGAGGGTTAAAAGTAACTCTTTGTGTTTAAATCTATAGGAGTGAGATTAGGAGTAACTCCTTATGTTTCAAAGCACAGGATTGAAATTAGGAGTAACTCCTTCGGTCAGAAACATAAGTGAGATTAGGAGTAACTCTTTTCAAGTTTTCTTTACGTATAGAAGTAAGGATTAGAAGTAACTCTTTGAGTTTGAAAGTAAAATTAGGAGTTGGATTAGGAGTAACTCGTGTATATTCAAAAATTTTAATAGAAAATGTGTGCTCTGATTTTCCGATCTATTGAGAAAATAATACCTTAAAAATATAAAGAAATAAGAAAATATTTCTAAAGTAATAACTCAAAATTGCCTTAGACCCGTTTTCACAGTGACGTATTTACTCGTATTGAACACTAAACTGCTGACTTTCAATTTCATGGCAGTCAGTTTTTCAAAAGTTAAGCGTCCAGCATTAGAAATTTGAACAAACAAAGTGATTAGTCAAGCAAATTTTTCGATAAACAAAGCGAAACAAATCAAGGAAAATGAAAAATCTTTCCAAATAGATTTCGAAAATATGCTGTCAAGGTTTGTGAGTAAACTTTTTACTGTGAAACTGTGAAATAGAAAATTTTTGGGCTATTAGTTTACTCTTCAATCTGAGTAAAAGTAAACCTTTAACTCGTCACTGTGAAAACGTTCCTCAATTACACATTTGTATTTTCAATAAAATGCAAAATATTTTTATAATAAAAAAAAACAAATTTAGTATCCCTCTGGCAACCCTGCAAACATTGTCGAAATGTATGTGCCACCAATAATTTAAGTGCTCCCCATACAAATACCCAAATCTCTCAAATGGGCGCCCTAATGAAACGTCAATTAGGCGATGCTTCTTCTTCCACTTCATTTTCTTCTTCTTGCCGCTGGCTGCTTTCGCTCTCTAGCCGTTAGGTTGGCACTTCTTTTTGTCACTTTTTCACTTCACTTTCCATATGCTGCGTGCATAAAGTACGCGCACGTGACCTATTCACTTTTGTGCGCCGATAACCTATTTAACCCAGAAATGGGTGTCATAATGTGACAAGGCGACGGCGCTCGGTGCGGTTGAATCTCGTCGCTGAAGCGTGATTGGCATACTCGTATTTCAATGCGTCCCTCGCTCGGCCCGGACGCAGCGAGCTATTGCAAAGGTCCATTGGAGCGCGCAACGTTCGTCGCCTGTCGCCCGTCGCCTGTCGCGCGCCGCGTAACTCGAGTCAAAATCCACAAATAACAAAGGATCATTGTTGCGCGCACCTTTTCTGTTCTATGCTATTCTCTTTGTTGTTGTTGGTTTTATTTTAGTTTTTTTGCAGGCTTAATTTGCACCTGTAAAGGTGAATTTATGAGGGAAATTCATAAAGTTAAGTGGTACATATTTGTGGGTGTTATGCGATACGCGCTCGACGGCGTCGGTTGGTGCGGTGACGGCAATTTTGTGGATATTTTTCATGTTTTTCGCTACGAATGATGGCAGTGACAATGGATCCCTTGAATGTCCAATATAGTAAATTGAGGTGTTTCCCTTTAAAAATGAGCGTTTTATTATAAATAAAATGCTTTTTTATTCCTGTTAGATTAGAGGAACATAGAAGTAAACATATTTTAATGCACTAAAGAAATTTGACTAAGGTTTGATGGGTTAAGTACTAAAGACAGGCAGCTTGTCAATTTCTGAACAACTTAGTTTATTTGAAGACCACTGAGGCCCATTCGATTATTTGAGGCCCTAAGAGAGTGCGGCTAGTTCCCTTTTATTCCCTCTTCGAAATGCCAATCAATCAATGATATTTTATAGGAAAATTATGTTCGATGTTATGTAGGAAATTATGTTCGATGGGCTCAGTATGCGATTCCTCCCTTTCAGCAGATAAAACTGAACAAGACGCTTGTGGGTCAGTAGCCTCAGAAACACATGCATTTTTTGCTGGTTCCACTATCATCCAAATGTTTGCAAAAGTTGTTTGTTTTGACAGTCGATACTCACTCGGCGTAACTGCGGGGCTCCTAGCATAGGCAACCCGACAACACTGCAGCAGCATTGCATACTTTTAGGGGGCATAGCAATTTTGAGGAAATCATTGCAGACATGATTCGAGGCGTTGCTGGAGTGTTCGAGAACGAATTGCACTCCGGACAAGTTCTTAGATGATTTGTGGTTTACTAATTACTGAAACACGTCAATGCACAGTGATTCGTTCCATAGATAAAATTCAAAAAATTGTAGTCTCAGAATTTAACGATTTTGATGTCATTTGAAACATAAAACTCTAACTAAGAAAACCCCAAAAAATCTGTGCAAAAAAATAATTAGTGTGTGAAGTTGAAACTTTTTTCACAAAAAATTGTAAACACATATTTTCTGTTTTTTAGTCTATTGAGTAAAAAAAATTGTAAAAATACATGGTTACCAAAAAGGTGCTAAAACTTTCAATATAGATTAAGAAATGATGTGGCCATTTTCGCTTTCAATGTTTTCTCAAAATTTGCAAAGCTGAGGGTTTTACTTCACTTTAAATTCAAAATATTTTTCAAAATTAAAAACCTAAAAATTGGTAAAACTTAGAGGAAAATATCTAAAAAGTATGTGAAAGTATGTTCCTGGATTTTTTTTATTTTAAGCAGCATTCTTTCTTTGTCGGATAATGTAATTACATCCTCCGATATCTTCCGATCTCAGAAAATAATCTAATTTGAAAAGTGGTCTAAACACCTATTTCTCGACAAAAATTATTTTTTTCATCCCTAAAAGTATGCAATCAGCATGAAAAATTGAGAAAACTGCAAAAAAGCAAAACATACGTCTATTATTATCGTTTTTATTGCAAAACCAGAGGGTCCTAAGACAATTTCTGCTACTCTTTGCAATTATCAATGTTGACGTTATCGATTAAATGTAAAATCTGAAAAATTTTGCCAACACACTCGTTGCTATAGCTCACCAAAAATGACAGAAATTGCAAATTTAAGTCTCAGACATTGCCAAACTACAAAAGGTTAAGAAAAGCAAAATGGAGATTTGAATTCAGCAGACCATGCTTACCTGGTATACCAAATTTTATGAAGAACAGACCACTCCTTCTAATTTTGTCCCGCGGTTGTATGGAGTCGAATCACTGCGCAATGGCAGAAATGTGTCAAGGACCTAGACAAATTGTTATTCGATTAATTCTACAACTAGTCGCAACATTGACTAATGAGCATAGAATTAGTTTTTGGACAGAATTAAGGTTCAGTTATCCTTCAAGTGATGGAGTGCAAATTGTGTCCGATTGAATTTGCAATGTCGATTTGGATCTTTAAGCTCACCACAGACCGTTGCTACCATTGGTAAAAGCACGAGCACTTGTTGATTGATAGGTTAGGTTAGGTTAAAATGACTGTTTGGGCATTGGACTTTTCGAAAGACACACTTAGACCACAAAATGATACCAAAGTGAGTGATGAGTGATACCAAAAGAAGAAAGTGATCTGTCTTACTGCAAGTCAGAGAGCCTATACAAGCCAATTCGATTTGTGGAGAATCCCTAGCAAGTTTCTGATGTTGACTGAAGTTATTCAAGCTGACGATGATGGAAAAGCCTAAGAATTTTCATCTTCGTCTAAAGAGAGCCAGGAAGTTTCAGAGGAGATGACTTATAGTCTCTTCTTCCTCTTCATCCTGGCAGCTGCGGTAAAATTCTTAGCGGTCAAGAACTATTTGAGTGTTTAAAAATTTTGTATAAAGTTTTATATAAAAGTAAACTCTCCTGTCATCACAAGTGATGTACGGCGTCGTACTTTCAGATGATTTTTTCTACGAATTTAAATTCAATATACTAGAATATATAATTTTTCCAATTCAAATCGATAAAAATTAATTGACGTTGCCTTTTTTGGAATCAATTTTTTGTGAAAAATCCTAACTCTCAAATAAGTATCAAGTGGCTTTGGCGAACAATACTTAAGGCCTGACTTGTTTGTCTCACACATGCTGCTGACACGTGACAAATACATACAACAAAACAACACACACACAATTTTACACACGTGCGTATTTAGGTTTGTAAATGTTTTCAACTTTTTTATGTTTGTTTCGTTTGTTTATATTACACAATACACTTCAACACTTCCCGCTGACAGGCATTTTGTGCGCCGAACACGAACTCACATACACACAAAAACAAACACACAGACATTTTCCCTTTGAACATTTTCGTGAGGTTTCATTTAATGTTAATGATGAATGAAAAATGCTTTTATGTAATTACTTCGTAATTGCATACAAATTGAAAACAGGTTTCGGGCGGCGCTGTGGGGCGTTAAAAAAATAAAACTTAACGTGCAAAAAAATAAAAACACAGGGTAAGGGATGCTTAAGTGTGTGTGTGTGTGTGTAAGTGAGAATGGGGAATGGCTTATAGCGGTTTCGATTGCGTGGGAAGTAATTTGATGCTTTGAGTGCTGGTTGGCTGCTGCTGACAGTTGCAGTTTGAGTTGGAGTTGCAAGAAGGCAGCAATTAATCACAATTTGTAAGGTTGATGAACGACAATCACGTGGCCGGAAGTATTTTTTTGCGCAGTCAACGAACTACTGATTATCCTTGACTAATCGCATAATGGGTTTTATTATAAAATAGCCATCAATAATTTAAGCCAGCACTTTGAAATTTGCTTCAATTTTCTTATTACTTAAATATGGAACCAAATTAACTCTCTTATGTCCTTTGCAGTCAACTTGTAAGCTATAATTTGCTCTCTTTGCTATGCTGGAGAGCTGGTCGAGTGCAGCCATAAAAATACCAGAAATGACTCTCGTTTTTGTTGTTGTTGTTGCTGGTGCATTTCTCTTGCACATGAATAGCGTCTGTGCATCGAATTTATTCACTTTTGTGATTTGAATTGTGCATTCAATACACTCGCAGCGACCAGACAAGTGTGCGGAACAAGCTGGCGTCGGCTGCATACGGATGCAGATTTTATTTATTGTCAGGCAAAAGCATATTTGAGCAGCGCTTAAGGCTAAATGGTTGAACTGATGCACTGCAAAGAATAATCGAGAAATTCACTGTGCAATGAATAAATGCGAATAGTTGGTTTATTTTTATTTTTTTTACTCTAAGAAAGTAAAGAAAGAAGAATACAATCAGAAGTATGAAACATATTTTTCCAAAAGGATTAATTAAAAATTTGCACGGATATTGAAGTATGCATTTAGAAAAGGACTTTCCTGACATATTTTTGTTCTGAAATTTCAAAATAGAAAATTTTGTCAAAAGGTACCAAATTTCCTCTTTCATTTGATGCCCACATCTTTGTCATTGCACAAATGGAAATGTATAAAATAATTTGAAATTTTAAAAAGGTCCTTGGTTCAGAAAATGAAAAACTGAATGAAAAACGCTCTCGCGTCTCTAACAACTTTTTGATGTGTCTCGATAAAAGTGTTTTTTATTTGTGTAATCGATAGGTTAGGTTAGGTAAGCTGGCAAGTTAGCTGGTCTGGTATGGTCATGTGTGGCCATAGAATCTGTTGAGATAGAAATTAGAGTTCCTTAGTCGTGCAGATTGACGTAAAAGTGATCGGTGTGAATGTGGCTGTTTCAAGCTGTGAGTGTGGAATTTATTCTTTCTTTATTCTTTACTCTTTATTAAATTTAGTCAATCAACAAAAGGTTCTTACAGACTTAGTGAATGAATAACATATTTGGAGACCCCATCTAACTCAGAGAAGAAGAGAGCCCCTAAGTGAATAGGGCGTAGTCTTCAAATAGTTGGACAGAAGCAAAGAATGTCTTCCAAGGTTAGGTTAGGTTTTTTTTCTTTTTTAAGGTTAGGTTAGTAATAATAACAACTGACCATTTAGAAAAACAGCAACCAAGAAATTAAAATAGATTAATAGATAAACTCCATCTGTAACCAGACTTGAAGTATGTACCAAGAACAGAAACAGGAGTATGGAAATTTAAACACACATGACTTAGTAATCTCAAGAAGAGTAATGAATCCCCCGATCAATGCATGAGAGCACAAATCTCGTAAGTGTTTCATTGGGTTGTTAAAACATTATTCAAGCGACTGCGCAGGTAGCAAAACTCTTTCATTTCGCCTTGATTTTTCTCCTCAGGTTACACCGTGCGACAGCACTTTTCACACTGGGAAAAATCCATATGTGTGACTTTATTGGTTCGAAAGTTATTACAAAAAAGGCGGAAGCTGCAAGTCTAATGAAGTACAAAAATTCAAATTTATTTGCGTATCAGTATTTTAAATAATAAAAAGATACAAAATAAATGAAGCGAGAATAATGAAATTTTGACACGTGATCAAGGAGATTTTGGGTTTTAACATACTTACTTTTCCAGAAAATTCTATATAAATTTTCAAGGATATAAAGGATTACAATTTTCAAAGGACCTTTTTCATATCCTTTTTTTACAAATAGATAAAAAATCAATATTATTTACATTCTTGAGCCTTTCCTCTTTCATATTCTAACGCCATATATTTTTTTTATTTTTTATCCCCTTCAACATTTTGAAGTCCTTTTAAAAGGACAAAGGATGTAGAAATGAAGAACTGAGTACGCAGTATTACTATGTTTGGTCTCTAGTTTCACGTCCATATTGATTTTTTCCGGTGTGAAAATTTTTTTTTAATTTTTGTGTTATTCTCCAGACCCTTGTTGATCGCCTGAAGAGGCATCTGAACGTTACAGATTTGCTTATCTGGCAGGTGAACACCACTTCTGCTGCATTTTCCTCAATGCCTTTGTGACCAGGTACCCAAAAGACATTTTTTCTATTGTGACCTGACTAGAAGTTATTGCCTTGATTGCAGTTTGACTATCGATGTAGAAATTTATTGATAGTGGTGTCAATGCAGGCGAATTCCGCAGATTTACTTGAAAGATATAGCAGTGATTGGGTCGCAGAAACTTTTATTAAATTCCCAGTTCCGAATTAGAAACTCCTGAAGTTCAAATTCCCAGTTTACAAAACCAATGCTCTAACTTCATGCGTCATTTTGGACCCGTCCTGAACCCAAACACATATCAGTCTTTATTATGTCTTAAGTTCTGCATTGTGGTTCTTCCTTTTTTAATATTCAGCAGCGGAGTCATGCAGTCGCAGTTGTTCACTGCACTTTGACCTAAAGAGCTATAAAGCGATTAAAAAATCAAATAATTCAGGCACTTAACTATTATAAGTTTTTTAAGAAAATAATTGCAATGCAACTATTACAATGCAACGTAAATTTTATTTGTTGATTATAACACTCAAATGCATATTGATGCCTTTAGGCACACTACTATATTTGTGTATATCATCAAATTAAACCGCGATATAATATTTTGAAACGACAACCACATTCGAAATTTGTTTGCTAATATTTAGTAGTTTATTAATATTTAATTCACTTTTCAGTGGTTTTCTGTGTTAAAAAGAAAAACCTATTTTTATTTAGCAAACGTGAAAATAATTCATGCATTTGAGGGATAATTATTATTTGCGACAGTTAATTTTTACGTTGCGTAATAACTGTTATGAGAACAAATTTTTTTTTTCGTTCTCGATAATTATTATTTTGGGATTTTTTTTGTTTACGTTGCTTCATAACTTTTATTTATGACTTTTTTGTTATTTACGTTACCGATAACTATTATTTGAAAGACAATTTTTTTTACATTGCTTCATAATTTTTATGAATGAAATTTTTTTTACGTTGCCTACCACATTTTGAGTATGAATTGATTTTTAATTGTTTAGTTATTGGTGTAAATTAGGTTTCTGCAGTTAATTGCAAATAAATAAATAAACTGCAAATTTTTATTTCAAAATAATAGTTATTACGTTGCCGATATGAAAAAAATCATAAATAAAAGTTATGAAGGAACGTAAAAAAAAATTTCTCAAAATAATAGGTAGTTATCGGTAACGTAAATTAAAAAAGTCATAAATAAAAGTTATGAAACAATGTAAAAAACAAAAATCCATAATAATAATTATCGACAACGAAAAAAATATTTATTTCCCATAACATAATTTCTTATTGGGAATAATTATTACAAAGCAATAATTATAGAAATTTCTTAAATTAGGGCAATTTTTGTATTCCCAAAAATATGGATAATAATTATTTTAGGTCTCTGAAATAATTGTTTAACGCTCTGAAACTTACTAAAAAATAACCGAATTGTAACATTCTAATCTGATTTTCTCATTTCCTCATTTTCCAGTGCTTGAGTTGGGCTTTGAACTACATTTTCTTGAATTTGTAATAGAAATAAAGGCCCACTGAGCCCTGTGAATAGTTGCCACACCCGTTTCGACTGCCAGTTTAGTAAATTTATTTGCATGACTTCACTCAATGTGACTAAACTGTCACATATGTATCTATCTATGTCACAAAGCGGCAGTGCCAGCGTTGCCTTGGACCCTAATAACTGTTTATGACTTTATTCGGCGCTGGCTGGTTGCCATTAATAACGAATTACATTGTTTATTGCTCAGTGTACGCGCAGCTCATAAAAATATATTGCAGACTGCGCGCTAGTAGACACTCACACACACACACACACACGCACGCAAGCTGACATGTGTGTGTGCGCTTAAATTGCATTACCAATAAAAGCGGCGCACTTGAAGATATAAATTGACTTTTTGTCGCCCGGGGCAACAACAATAAGTACGCGTTGCGCACTTGCGTCGCTGCAAGTGCTATTGTTGTTGTAGTTGTTGCATTGGGGCAGCGCCTAGACATCGATTGAACGTATTGGAACGGAGTGCGAGTGCGAGTGCGACTGCCGTAAATAATGTGCGCCGAGCAAATTAAAATTACATTGTAAAAGTATGTTTTGCGATGCGCTCATTTCAAATGTGACACCATTCTCTCTTTTTTTTGCATTCTTTTATAATGCAAATAAAGTTTGTAATTTGTCAATTGGTCATTTGTGCGCACGGAAAAGTGTTAACAATGCGCAGCAACTGACAAAGTGTTTCACTCACTGACTCACTGCACAATGCATGCAGTTTTCGTTGGCAATGCTTTTGCAATTGTTTAAATAGTTTTTTCAACAATTCGCAGCTAGCATTTTAAATTAGTAGCTCGAACACTCACTCGGCACAGTCGAGCAGCGTCGAGCAGCGTCGAGCATCGGCGGCCACTGACTGAAATGCTGAAAGCAATTACATGAAAATATACAAGCACAAAAATGAAAGAAAAACTAATTAAATTCTTTCCTAAACTTTTAACAAAAAATACAAAAATAAAACGACAAAAAAGTGGGGAAAAAATAGAAAATCGAAAAACATTGTAAAACGCTAATGTTGCATGGCGACGTAACAAAAAAAATCAAATGAAAAATTAAATAAAACGTCGCAAAATGCAAAAGAATTGCCAGGAAAGTCGTTGTTTTTGGGCGCTTCATAGATATTTGCGAATGAAATTAGTAGAATACGAGCGAAAATTGCGCGCGTCATACACACACACACACACACAGCGAGGAACCGGTGTCCTTTGTCTGTGCGCCTGCACTGAATACGAATGGCCGCACGAAGACTGCTGCACAGTAATTGGACGAACGCTATTGAATACAACTCAAATTTAGATTTTCACTAATTCAATTTTGACGCAACCATAGACGAGTGTTAACGGTACAATGTTTTCTAGTAATTGATAGGAATTTGAAAATTTGACTTATGAGGTTTTGAGAATTTTGTTAATTTCAGTTAGAAAAATAGGGAAATTTTTAAATATCATAATTATTGCTATAATGGTATGAAAACGAAATGGGGAAAATATGGAGAACACAAGATACGAGTTCTAAGTGTGTTCAACTGATTGAATGCCAGAGCAATCCTCGTTCTTGCCTTATGGAGTTTGGCGGATAGTATCCTCGTAATTCTGATAGCAATTCTGTACTTAAAGTCATAGCAGAGTTCACTCTTCATAGCATTTTAGGTGTAAATTTGCTATCGTAGCAATTTTTGAATTTTCGCAATGTTTTCGAAAGCAGTTGTAGCGACAGATTGCTACGATAGCACTGAGCGCAGTTGGGAGAGGAATCATGGATAATTTTCTTAGGGAGGCTAACTGGGAATAATGGAATAAGGTTTACTCTGCAAAGCCTACTGTCGCAGCTGTAAGGATTAGAATGAAATGGAAATAGTTTTTCTTTATCTTTGTAGCTGTGCAGCTCTCTACTGGAGTTAGCAAAGCTCCTTTTGGCCAATCTGAGTGAACTTTCAAGCGTTAAAAAGAAAGCGACATTGTTAAAACTAACCCAATCTCAATTCTAAAAAAATTAATATACTGTTAGCTTACCAAATAAGTGAGAACCAATTACTTGTCCTTATATCCTATTAAATGAAAACGACTGAATTTTCAATGAGCAATGTTTTCTATTGGGTGTACAACTTTGCTTCCGCCGTTTTTTTTCCAAAATTAAAAGCTTTATTGCGAAAAAGTGCTTACAGATGTATTATTCAAAGTATTGTCCGTCGCTAGCGACAACTTTCTCCTATCTTTCCGGCAATTTTCGGATCTCGGCTCGAAAAAAGGAGTCCTCTTTTGACGCTATCCATGAAGCAATCCATTTTTCCAATTCTTCGAAGGATTGAAAATGTTGATCTGCCAGGCCGTGTGCCATCGAACGGAATAGGTGGAAGTCAGAAGGGGCGACATCTGGGGAATACGGCGGGTGGGGCAAGACTTCCCATTTCAGCGTTTCCAGGTACTTTTTGACCACTTTTGCGACGTGAGGCCGAGCATTGTCGTGTTGGAGGATGACTTTGTCATGTCGCTCTTGATATTGTGGCCGCTTTTCTTTTAGCGCGCGACTAAGGCGCATCAGTTGCGTTCGGTAGCGATCTCCTGTGATGGTTTCACCCGGTTTTAAGAGCTCGTAGTAAATCACACCGAGCTGATCCCGCAAATGGCGAGAATTGGGCACATAAACGGACATTTTCGGGCGAATAATACGAAAACAAGAACAACTGTCACTGAAACGGCGATGACAATTCGTTAGGCACTGTCCACACTCACTTTAAAGGCATTACCATCTATGTATTTCAACCAGCCTCAGCCGGTACAGCAACCTATCGGAAAACGGCGGAAGCAAAGTTGTACACCCAATAGTTCAAAATAGTTCAAAATATAACGTAAAATTGACATTGACATGGCTTTGGGCTAAAGAATTGATTCTCTTTAATTTGATACTAATATTGTTGCACTAAGATTAGTTCAACAATTTAAATTCGCTTTCAAGGTGGGTGTTGCTGGCAACTTCAAGGCCTTGTAAAAACCAAACTAGAGGTGATAAAAAAAAAAATTGCATGTTCGTGATCAGCGGCTCCGGAATTATAAGGAACAGTTCCGAAACTGGGCGGGTTTTGTAAAGAGCTGCAAGTGTTTGTACTGTGAAAAATTGTGGAATAATTTAAGTTTTTGAGTTGAAATTAACTTCAACTATTTTTTGAACCAATGCACAGTGATTCGTTCCATAGACAAAATTCAAAAAGTTTATAGTCTCAGAATTTAACGATTTTGATGTCATTTGAAAGGTAAAACTACAACTAAGAAAACCCAAAAAAATCTGTGCAAAAAATTAATTAGTGTCTGTGCAAAAGCGCCTCAAAGTTGAAACTTGTTTCACAAACAAATTTTAACACATATTTTCTGTTTTTTAGTCTATTGAGTAAAAAAAATTTTAAAAATACATGGTTACCAAGAAGTTGCTGAAACTTTCAATATAGATTAAGAAATAATGTGGTCACTTTCGCTTTTAATATTTTATCAAAATTTGCAAAGCTTAGTTTTTTACTTCACTTTTAATTCAAAATATTTTTCTAAATTAAAAATCTGAAAATTGGCAAAACTTAGAGGAAAATATCTAAAAAGTATGTGAAAGTGAAGTGAAAGCATTCTTTCTTTGTCGGATAATGTAATTACATCCTCCGATATCTTCCGATCTCAGAAAATAATTCAATTTGAAAAGTGGTCTAAGCACGTATTTTTCGACAAAATGTATTTTATTTATCCCTAAAAGTATGCAATCAGCATGAAAAATGAAAAAATCTGCACAAATGCAAAACATACATCTATTATTATCGTTTTTATTGAAAAAACCAGAGGGTCCTGAGACAATTTCTGTTACTCTTCGGAATTATCAATGTCAATTGATAATTCCGAACTGATAATTGATAATTCCAACACACTCGTTGCTATAACTTACCAAAAATGACGAAAATTGCAAATTTAAGTTTCAGGCATTGCCAAACTACAACAGTTTAAGAAAAACAAAATGGAGATTTAAATTCAGCAGACCATGATTAACTAGTATACCAAATTTTATGAAGAACGGACCATTCCTTCTAATTTTGTCCCGCGGTTGTATGGAGTCGAATCACTGTGCAATGGTCTGATTAAGATGAAATTTCACAATGTGGTGGCTTGTGGTGGTAAGGGTGGCTTGGTAAGGGTGTTATAAAATATTTTTCAAATTTTTTTGTAGAAAAACTTCCAGGATAATAAAGGATACATTTTTAAAAGGACATTTTATACCCTTCCGCCAGGATAATTACAAAAAAATTATTTGATTTGAGTTGTAGACATAATTCTCTTTTTTTTGATACCAATATTGTTAGACTAGGATAAGTTCAACCATTTAAATTAATTTTTTTAATTGGGGTTTAGCTTGTAACTTCAAGACCTTGTAAAACCCAAACTAGAGGTGACCCGAAAAAAATAAATACATATTCGTGATCAGCGACCCCGAAAATATAAGAAATAGTTGAGAAACTCCGCGGGGGTTTTTTTACTGTTGTACCGTGTTATAAGAAAAATATATAAAAAAATTTTGCAACCGCTAATTATATTTCATTAAATCTTTTTTGTGAATAAGAGTTTAAGAAATGTATGATAAACTGTAGTTTATTTTAGTTAAATCAGTCTATTACTTTTTTTTAATGTGTCCTTAAAAATTCTGAATTTTTTCTGGTTTTCCCTTATTTCAGTGAATTCATAAAATTCATGAAAGCAAAGCCGCTGGGTTCTCTTAGCCATTAATATTTTTTATAAATTTTTTGTATAATTTGTATAATTTTTTTATTTTCAGCTATAAGATTTCTAATTAAATCGGTATACAATAAAAATATTTCAAATTGAACTCCAACGTTACGTGCTTTTTGAAACTTGAATTTTTAGTTTATTGTGAACGTAACCCTTAATCGCCCTATGAACTTGTTCTTCTTCTTATTACTACGAACTTCTTCTATCTGTTGCCTAAGTGTTGGTTTTGTCTGTCATTAAAAAAGTGAATTTCTGCTTATATTACGGTAACATATGGATTGAGTAGTTGAGGTCATATTGCGCCTTAAAAATAGTAAATACATAAAAATATTTGGCAAAACCAAAGTGTGAGTCCGAGGAACTCAGGGTGAATAGTAATAGTTATAGTAATAGTAATAGGAATATAGTAATAGTAATAGGAATAGTTCTCAATTTATTATATATTTATGCTGGTTAACTTTGATTTAATTTTAATTGTTTTGTTTATATTTTCTCAATCTAATTGTAAATGCTAGTCAGTAAGATTCTACTCTGTTTGACTAAACTGTTAATAAACATAAACATATTTAGTTATGTTATCTTTTTTTGAAGGTGAACGACTGATTATTAACTTTTAGTTTGTCATAAACATAAAAAATAAAATTGTATTATAAATGCAATAAACCTTTCATCTTTCTTTCATCAACTTTGTTTCATGTTATTTCCATAAGACATCAATTTTGTATTCGTTGCGCTCTATTTTTTGTTGTACACTCAATACAAAATGGCAGCGCCAGTATTTGTTATTCGTTCTCTATTTCATTCACAAAAGTATGAATACCGGGGATCACAATCAATTCATTCAATCCGGCTTCTATGTTCATGCAATTCATTCGATTTTGTCTCGCTTTTTGTTTTCATTTTGCTATCTTTTTTTGATTTTTCTTTTAAAAATTTAATAAATTTGCTTAACCTATGTGTGCGCTGCTCGGTTGCTGCTGGCGGCGTTCAAAGAGCGAAACAAAAACAGATTTCCGATTGCGATACCGATTTGGCATAAACTAATAAAGGCGAAAGGAAGCACACACACACATATATACCAATATCAAACTAACACACAGCAGCTTGAAAAGGAATCAAGGCAACGTTGCTGTTGGTGTGTTGCATTGTGTTCAGTATGGTTGCTGTCAGCGGTTGGAGGGAAGGGAGTGGGGGGAATGAGGGCAGCAGCAGTCGGAAAATATTATTAAGTAGTATTGTGCATTTGATTTGTTGTGCAATGAATTCGCATACTTGAAGCATTCCGGCGAAGTGTTCTGGCTGCCGACTTTTTGGTTGGTTGGTTGGTTGGTTGACTGGCTGACTCGGCGCACAGTGGGGTAATATATAAGTAAAGTGCCGATTAATTCAAAAACGAAAAATAAAGATATAAATATGTTTTTGGTACCGGGTTAAAGTGGATAAAATTCTGCATCACTATGTGAAAAGTTTTTGCAAAATAGTAAACCGTTTTCCCGCAAAGCACTCTAAAAGTTGACATTTATTTTCAGTTTTTGTGCGAACAGCGATAAACGCGTTTTTCCTTTACTTCAAAACGATTTATTTTTGTGAATTTCAAAAAGTATTTACAAATTAATTATGCAACCTTCATGTTTAGGTATTTCAGTAATGCAGTGTGTATTTTGTTTTGTTAAAAAATGTTTATAAGTAGGTATTTTATTTGATTTTTTGTTTAAAAGCTTAATAATTATTCAATTTTGGACCTTTTCATAGACATATAGTTGTGAGTCTTGTGAGATCGAGCAAAACTTTTTTCATTATCGTATAGCTTAGATATTTCAGTAACATTTTATGAAAAAAAAAGTTACGCGAATGTTGCGCACTTTTCCAGCATTTCGATTTTTGTGTGCGAACTCATGGGCCAAATGGGCCATATATGAGAACAAATAGACATGTGCAAAATAAATTTTTTAAAAATTGTTTATTTTTTAGATGAAAACAAATAACCAAAAGGTTTTATTGTTGTTTTTATTGTTTTTTCAAAATGCAGAAATATATGCATTAATAATAGAAATCGATGTAGAGTTGAATAAAAACATTCACACCATTTTATGGTTGTTTCTAGTGAATATCAAATCGAAATAGAAAAATTTCGCAGCTATAGATTAAAAACTGTAAATTTTATTTAAATTTATTTTTTAAAATGCTATTCCTGGTAAAATATGCCCACAATTTTCCACAAATAGTTTTTGTATCAACCGCAAATCATATCGCATGCTTTATTGCCAATCGGCCAACCTTCGGAAGAAGCACGAAATAACGATTTCAAGTGTTGCAGGGAGAATTTTTTACGAAAGTGGACTGAAAAAATACCATTGAAAACATTTGTAATAGATTTTTTAAAATTCTGACCCCATTGTATCAAGTATGGGATACACAAAAAAGTGCATCGTATGTATATTATGCCCAAAGTTGCTAACTATGGAGTTGATACTAATGAGGAATGATGATAATGGTGATGGTGAGGCTTATAATGTTGATGATGAAGATTATAATAATGATAATCATCATCATAATGATGATATTGAAATGGCTGCAAGAGCTGGCGATGAAATGTTTCAATTAAACTGTTCAACTTAACTTTCATTAGAATAGTGCAAGATTTATCGTTTTTACCGTTTTTTTTTTTAATTTCCACTGAAGTATACCCAAATCATTTGTTTTTTTCTTTCTAATGTTCGATTAACTAAACCTAATAGTTATTTCATATCTAAATAGCCTGGGTGAATTAATCGGCATTTTCGGCATTAATTACCCCACTGTGCGGCGGGTGGGTGGATGCAGCTGTGCTGCATTAGAAATTGAACTTAATACTTGCTAACGTCGCCGACGACTGCTGTGCGCTTCTCCTTCTTTGTGCGCTTTTGTGTCTATGTGTGTGTGTGTCGGGGCCATGTGTGCGCAGAAAACTATAGATCGCTGAATACGGCTCGCTGTGCATAAGTGCGGAAAGATTTTCGCATACAATTCGATTCCTACTGAAAGCGAATTAGTTGATTGAATTTATGTTATTACACCAATGCGAGTTAAAAGTAGATTTACACAGCGACGACGAGTTGTTGCGAGCGAATTATCGAAACTGCATTAAGCGAGCGTGGCGGCGCGTTATCGGCGAGCCGCCACTGCCGGCGCGATAAGAAAAATGTTATTAATTCTGATTGACTGACGCAAGCGGCTCTCGCTGTGCTTTGCCGGATGTGGTCTATTTATCATTTCGCCGCATACATCATTCCTGCGTAGACGCAAACGCAAACGCGTCCATTTGCATATATTTCGCTGTTGTTGGCCTGCCCGCCCTCAGCGTTAGCATTTTTATTAACGGCAGTCGGCGTTTTTTGCAGCTTTGTTTTTATTATTTATTATGCGTTTAAAATCTGCCAAGAGATCATTACACGCATCAGCGCGTTGTGGTGTGCGGCGCGAAACGGCACTGGCGAGATTTTTGATTATTCGGCTCTGATTTGCAGCTTTCGAGTAGCTAAGCAGAAGATGTAAACATACATTTTCGAGAGATGCCGCACACAGTTTCAGAGCTCATCTATGCGAGTTGAAGTGTTGGATGTGTTGAATAGATCGACGACTGGCTTGAAGCAGTCACTGCAGCGACCCAATAGTTGGTCTAATGTCGAGAGGTTTGCTGGTTCGAATTGCGTTTCTATGGCCTCAAATAAGAACACCTAAACCTCTAAACTTTTTCAGTTAAACTCTCTTCTCTGGAAATTCTTACCATCACGTCTGAGACTCAACTCAAATGCTTTTCAAATATTGGTTTATGGCATTGTGAGTTGAAGAAAAAATTGGCAACTCTGTGACCTAGTAAGACTGCACGTTCAGTAGTTAATGGAAAAATATATTCATACATATAATCGACACCGTTTTGCGCCGACAATGCCAGCAAGCGGAACAATAAAAAAAAATGATGCCAAGAAATAAAATGTGGCAGCCAGCGACCGAATAAAACGATTTAGCCGAAAATTGAGGTTGCATTTTATCATAAATCAATGCTAATGATGCCAAAATGCTAGAAATTTTCAACAGACGCGCGCATTGTTGGCGTTTGCGTTGGCGTTGGCGTTGCTTTGGGGGCAGCGCTGAAGTCGACTCGATTTTTGCAGCCTGTGCCATTCGGTGTGTTGATGCTGATGTCGATGTTGATGCCGCAGCCACAGTTGTTGGTCGCCTAAGTGTGCAATCTCGCATTCTCGCGTCCTCGCGTCGTCGACCGGCCGCCGTCGACCGGCTGGGGACTGCGCACTGCGTGTGCAAAGTTGTCTGCTGTCATTTATTACAATTGCTTTGACTTTTCTTGCTTTGTTGTTGCCACTGTTATTGTTGTTGTTATTGTTGTTACCAATGCGGTTTGAGTTGTTGCGAGAGCGCATGAAAAATACCTTCGAATGTCGTGCAACATAAAGCAACGGAAACGGAAGTTGCGGTGCTTGTGGAAAAAAAATTAAATGGATTCTTTTGCTGTTGTTGTTGTATTTTTAATGGTTGGTCGTGTTTCAGACAATGAATATTCGTCAAAAACATTACATTTTCTTTCAAATTTTTTGTTGTGCCTGCGAAAAGACGGAAACGCATTTTTGTTATGTTGAATGTCTGTTTGTTTTTTTTTTTTGGTTTCTTTTTGGTTAGGGGAAATTGGCAAATCAATGGGCTGCAAAGTGTGTAAATACCGTGAAAAGTATTCATTCAAAGTTGGGTTTGTGAATTGCGGCTGACAGAATTATTTAAGCATTACTGTTAACAATTTAAGTGAATATTATCGAAGATGTTAAAGGAAACTGTTGTGTGAGGGGTTTGAGAAGTTAATTAAATATTTGATTTAGTTTGAAATTGAATAAAGAAAAGTAGAAAATCAAAATTTCTTAAGAGAGGATTTTTTCTCGAAAACTTTTATGAATGTGTAATAACAGGGCATCATTTTAAGTGTTTTTTCGGACGTTTCTTTTTTACTTGCTCACATAAGCAGGACTCGCTTTTCTCAACCATTTAGAAAACGTATTTAAAAAAAAAATTTGATACCTTTTCTACATAAAAATATATATTATGATTTTTTTATTTCTTAAATTTGATACTTTTTCTACATAAAAATATATATTATGTTTTTTTTAATTTCGAACAATCAGCATGAAATTATATTAAAATCTATAAACCACCAGAATTTCCAAAACAGCCAGCTGTGTTCCAGAATTGACGCTGAACTTGGAAACTCATATTTTTCTAGACTTCATAAAGCAACCAATTGAAGCAAGAAGTCCGATCGAAATTACACTTTGGGGAAGACGCCATTGTTTGTTGAACTCTAGTGGTAAGAATTTTAACTTTGCCACTTTCTTCTAGTCAACACTAGAATTCCCAAATAAAAATGACTCCATTGAGGTCTTTCATTACACCGTGCGACAAATAATAAAAAAATTTTTCACACCGGAAAAAATCTATATGCGCGTGAAACTAGAGACCAAACATAGTAATACTGCGTACTCAATTTTTTTTCTACATCCTTTGTCCATTTAAAAGGAATTCGAAATTTTGAAGGGGATACAAAATGAAAAAAATATAAAAAATACTTAACCTCGTTAGAATATGGCGATATGTATATCAAATGAAAGCGGAAAGGCTCAAGAATTGAAATAAAATTATTTTTTTATCTATTTGTAAAAAAAGGATATGAAAAAGGTCCTTTGAAAATTTTAATCCTTTATATCCTTGAAAATTTATATAGAATCTTCTTGAAAAGTAAGTAAGTAAGTAAAAGTAAGTATCGCTTCATTGATATTGTATCTTTTTATGATTTAAAATACTGATTCTCAAATAAATTAGAATTTTTGTACTTCATTAGAATTGCAGCTTCCGCCTTTTTTTAAATAACTTTCGAACCAATAAAGTTAGAGTTATGAAATTTTGACACGTGATCACGGAGATTTTGGGTTTTAATATACTTACTTTTCAAGAAAATACTATATAAATTTTCAAGGATATAAATGATTACAATTTTCAGATGACCTTTTTCATATCCTTTTTTTACAACTAGATAAAAAAGAAATTTTATTTATATTCTTGAGCCTTTCCTCTTTCATTTGATATACATATCGCCATATTCTAAAGAGGTTAAGTATTTTTTTACATTTTTTTTTCTTTTTTATCCCCTTCAAACCTTTGAAGTCATTTTAAAAGTCGCACGGTGTTATAAAAAAGCCAAGCTTGAAATAAAATGGCATCCCTTCTCAGAGGTCGTGGGTTCGATTCCTACCTCGCTTGGTTCCGAAATTTCTTCAATTTCAAATTTTTCTTCTTTCTAATTGTTTAGAGGTCTATAACCTTCTATGAGGATTGCTCAAAGATGAATGATAGAGTTGACAGCGGTGTATACTGTAAGAATCAGAACTGACTGTCTTTCAGACTACGATCTCCTGCGATCTCCCTCAGAAATATCACCAGAAATATCCATCTCCGTTCAAAAACCGCTCTTCACGGACGCAAATCTCTTCACGACATTTCAAGGACATAGAAGGAAACTGTATAGTCAACGAGCTGGCAAGAACAGGCACGCAGCTACAAAGCATCAACGATACGGAATAAGTGGAAATACCACTCTCCACATGTAAATTAAATCTCAAAACCGTGAATAGAGCGAACATCAAATGGTTCAATGAAAAAACATGCACCACGGGCAAGACAGATCTGAACTATGAACAACCAAAGCAGATCCGTTGAAGTGATCCTGCTAAACAAACCCTCCATAGGGATTGTCGTAGGAATCATTACTGGACACCGCAGGAACGAAGACTGCAAGCAAACTATTCAACACCTCCTCTCAGAGGAATCCTCTGCACAAGTCCAGGCTTGCGAGAATGCGCTTCAGACACTTGGACAGGCACTTCCTGAGCTGATTAGCTAACTTGAGGTGTAAACTAAATTGAGCCGAGTGAACAGCAAAAGCGATAAACTTAATTAAGAGCTAAATTGCCTCAATTTATTTGGCTGTCTGAACAGGACAATTAAATTCAAATTTAGTAATAATATTACGTCATACAAATTAATACAATACACAGTGATTCATTTGAAAGGTAAAACTCCAACTAAAAAAACCCAAACAAATCTGTGCAAAAAATTAATTAGTGTGTGTGCACAAGTGGCTCAAAATTGAAACTTTTTTCACAAAAAAATGTAAACACATATTTTTTGTTTTTTAGTCTATTGAGTAAAAAAAAATGTAAAAAAAAATGGTTACCCAAAAGTTGCTAAAACTTTCAATATAGATTAAGAATTCTTGTGGGCATTTTCGCTTTTAATGTTTTCTTAAAATTTGCAAAGCTGAGGCTTTTACTTCACTTTTAATTCAAAATATTTTTCAAAATTAAAAACCTAAAAATTGGTAAAACTTAGAGGTTAAATATCTAAAAAGTATGTCAAAGTATGTTCTTGGATTTTTTTTTATTTTAAGAAGCATTCTTTCTTTTTCGGATAATGTAATTACATCCTCCGATATCTTCCGATCTCAGAAAATAATTCAATTTGAAAAGTGGTCTAAACACCTATTTTTCGACAAAATTTATTTAATTTTATCCCTCAAAGTATGCAATCAGCCCGAAAAATTGAGAAAACTGCAAAAAAAAAATATTTTTCTTAATTAAAAATCTGAAAATTGGCCAAAACTAAGAGGAAAATATCTAAAAAGTATGTGAAAGTATGGTCCTGGATTTTTTAAATTTTAAGAAGAATTCTTTCTTTTTCAGATAATGTAATTACATCCTCCGATATCTTCCGATCTCAGAAAATAATTCAATTTGAAAAGTGGTCTAAACACGTATTTTTCGACAAAATTTCTTTTTTATCCCTAAAAGTATGCAATCAGCATGAAAAATTGAAAAATCTGCATAAATACAATACATCTATTATTATCATTTTTATTGCAAAACTAAGGAGTCCTCATACAATTTCTGTTACTTTTCGCAATTATCAATGTTGACGTAATTGATTAAATGTAAAATCGGAAAAATCTAGCCAACACACTCGTTGCTATAGCTCACCAAAAATGACGAAAATTGCAAATTTATGTCTCAGACATTGCCAAACTACAAAAGTTTAAGAAAAACAAAATGGAGATTTCAATTCAGCAGACCATGACTCCTTCTAATTTTGTCCCGCAGTTGTATGGAGTCGAATCACTGTTAGTTAGTTAGTTAGTTAGTTGTTTTTTATTGCCATAAATTCGGACAAATTAGAACATACGGCTATGACAAATGTCGTCAGCCGGAATTCTTACATCTAATTACATTAAGTATTGCTTATTGGTAATTATCACTGTGCAATAGCGCCAAAAGATACAACCACCAATTCGTTTTGAAAAATGCTCAAATCATAATTTGTTGCATAATGTTGTATATGAAACAAAATTCAAATGAATCTTTTGAGCTTTCGAATGAATCTCTGAGACTTGTGAATAAAATTAACATACAAAATTACATTAATAAGTCAGAAAAATGAATTTTTACAAACAACTCCTTGCACTATTCTCGCTTACTATACATATGTGCACATTTATATGTATGTGTAGGTGTAAAAACATATGGCTGAAGGTATACGACGGCCAACCATTCATTCCATTTAGTGAACGAGATTATTACGACTCGCTTGAGAATTATGATTATTCGCTGGCTGAACTGAATATTTATGGCAATTTAAGTCATTTATACTTCGATAAAAGCATTTATGCAAATCCAAAACCAACACATACATAAATACAACAACAACAACACCAACAATAAACCACAACAACGCTAGACAGGGCACATATGTTGGCCGGATGCTGAGTGATGCATAACAAAAAAAAAATACACACAAACCATAAAATAAATAAAGAGGAAATGCTGAAATGAGAAAAAAAGCTGTGAAAGATGATGAAAATGTACAGAAGCAGACAAAGGTACAAATATGCATAAAATGGCGTACTATATGTAAATTAAATATTTGCGGTTTAAATGGACAAAACGTGAACGTGCGCCGCAGCAAAGCGACCGACATAACAATGAATTTGAAAATAGAATTTTCTTGTGTGCAAAAAAACACACACACACACACAACAACCGAAAAGAACAAAAACCACCAAAACTTGAATGAAGAACGGCAGCAAATAAAACGGGCCGAATGGAGAAAATATACAAAAAATAATAAAGAAATAAAACCGCAAGGAATACAAAACTGGCAAAATTGCCTTTTTACGAGCGAATTTGCATGTATGTGTGTGTGCGGCGGGAGGGGAGGGGATGCTGTGCGTGTCGGCTGGCGTTTCAATATCTTTGTCGCCACCGCCGGCGCCGTCGCCGTTGCCATCGCCATCGCCCACGTCCAAATGCGTTCAAGCGTGCGTGCAAGTTAATGCGTCCCCAATGATTACCATGCGTTGCTTACATTATTGCTGCTATTGTTGTTGTTGTTGTTGTTATTGTGTTGCCACTGTTGCGGTGCGAGTTGGCGCAGATAAATCAATTTACTTTAATTTTATTTGTATGCGTAAATTTGCATAAGTACGTGCGGGCACAGTGCCAAAAACAACAACAACATTACAATATGTAAAGAGTGCACAGCCAGACGCAAAATGATTTAAAAACAATCTCACACACACACACACATACACGCAGACAACGCCATATTCATTGGTAAATGTAAATATTTGCGAATAATTCGCACGCCACATTGTCGCCTTTTGCGCGGCACCAACGTTGGCTTTTAATCATTTTTGCCCTTTTGGATGTTCGGCGCATGTGCGCACTTCACTCACTGGCAGCGGTCGCCCATTTACTCTATGGGCCACTTTCCACTACGTTTCACATTTTTTCCTACCGAATTTCTCACTTGTGTTCTAGTTGTTGTTGTTGTTGTTGTCGTTGCAGTCGGCTAAGAGATTGTTTAAAAATTTGCACCTGTCATCTGCCCGCCCCCGAGTAGGACATTTTTCGATTCATTGAATCCGACATGCCGGCTGCTGGAAGTGATTTGAGCCGGTTGGAGGCGGCCGATGTTGGAGGCTGCTGGCTGTGCTGCCAAGCGCGGCGCTCTCGATTGGCAAACGCCGTGCTGACAGCTGCGTTCGACTGGAGCCGCTCCGAAAGCGCATCATATGCTATCATCGACGTGCACGTGCCTCCGTGCGGAGGTATCAACAAATGTCAATACTCGATTTGTCAACTTGTCAGGCTGTGTTACGCAACCACACAGTGGGTAGCTGACATCGTTCACGTATGCAGATTTGCTGGAATATTTTTTTATTTTTTTGTTTTCGGCAGAGAATGGGTTAAAAGTACAGTTTGTACAGGAAGAGTTGGTACAGTTGCAGACGAAGCAAAGTTAATTTAAAAGCGAGAAGCAGTGAAGTTGGTGCTGTGCTAAGTTATTCGATATGAACTATGATCAAAGGTGAAAATCATGATTCATATTTGCGGCAAGCAATGCAACAGGCCCACAACGTACATATTGTTGCTCGATTGCAGGCTCGTTCTGGGTTCACCAAAAGGTCACTGCATGGTGAAAGTCCACACTCTCAGGCTGAGCATTATTGACAGTGACATGTGCACAAAATGCGGAGAGCAGAATGTGAGAGCAACTGTGGAACATCATTGCTACCTCCGTCTCGCGCTATCAGAATTACGATTGGCTTACTTGGGTACTTCGCTGATTGAGGGACAGTATGGAGTGTCCAAGATAAAGGCCAGCGTCCTTCTAAAGTTCTCTACAACGGCTGGTATATTTATACATTTATTTATTTATTTATTTATTTATTCATTAAATAATCTAGAAATACAATATTCCTTACAGATTATGTAGTGAGACCAATACTGTTAATTACTATACAATTAATTCATTTAATATTAGCTTAAAGTTATTTTTAGAAATGGAAAAGTCAATTACCAAAGAATTTGAGAGCAAATTTAATTCTTCTAAAGCTCTATATATGGGAGCATGGGAAGCGTACAGAGTTCTCATGCATTCAAGGAAAAATATATCATTACTTACGAAGGCTTCTAGTTGGAATATGAAATAAATGCGCTCGATCAGGCATGGAGAATCAATCACTCCACTTATAATGTCGAAAACAAAGGAAAGTGGAAGGATAACCCTCCTACCCTGTAGTGATTTTAAGTTGATTTTAAGTTGATTATTTTTTTATGGTTACTCGTAACGCTAAGGACGTCCATCTGGTAACGCCAAGGACTACAACAGAGTCTATGCGACTTCTTAGGGCCAAGTTAGTTTAACCTAACCTAAAAACTAAACTTATAATTAATTTCAAATGATAACTAAAAGCTTAACGTTATTTAAAAGCTGCAAGTCTATAGCTGTCTCTACGTTAAAAATATTGACAGCTAAAAGAAAGAAACTTTTCAGAGAATATACAGTCAAACTTTCCTATAGCGAATCCTCACGGGACCTTTACATCAATGTTTTTTTTGTTTAGAAAATTCGTTATGCAGATATGATGAATATGTGACTTTATGTTGAGATTTATGTACGCTGACACTTCACTGAGTGAAAAGTAAAAACTTTGTTCAGAGCGAACTCGTACAGGTGCATGATACATGTATCTGTTAGTCCGAACTGGCACTGCTTAGTGGTGTTGTTGTTGCACTGGGACGGCCATTGGATATGAAAATCTGCGAGCTGCGTAAATGATTTGACTGGGATGATAACCAATTAGAAAGAAGGATAATTGGAAATTTGGGAGAGCTCGGAATCAAGCCACGTAGGAATCAAAGTCACGAGCTCTGAGAAGGGAGGCCAGTGTACTTTACGCTACCAAGGCAGTCAAGATCTTTATTTAAATATCAAAATCAAATCAGCCGATCCAATGAAGTCATAACATTTAATTTTTATCTTAATAAATAATACATTTTAGCTTAGATTACTCTTTTCCTTTTCTTTATCTAAGAGATCCTTTAAATATGTTTTCAATTTTTGTTGAGCACAAAGTTTCATTCAAAGATATGTATATCAAAACAAGATTTTGAAAAATCATTGTATGTGGATTAACAACGCATGACGGTTAAATTTCCAACAGAAAAAATTCGTTGTAGAGATAGGTTAGGTTAGGCAGGGAAAGGTGTGTGCGACACGGACCGCACTTTCACTCGGAGACCAAAATGGCCCATTGTGAATCCCTTCTTCTTTCTCTCTGAAACTAGCTAACAGTCTCAATCCAGGGCGAATCAGTTCGACCTCTTAATAAAGGAGAGCAGATCCGAGATTTCAACCCCAGATTTATTGACCCCAGGTTAGGGAGTCGGCGTTCCGGCATAGCCAAGCAATGGCACAGAAAGTGTGGTGTCGTTTCTATTTTTTCAGACATCACTGAACGAGAGGAACCCTTTGATAGGCATAGATACAATGGCGCAGTCTCCAGTCATGACTAATGAAAGTTCATCTCATGAATAGTACAAATCGCGTTTATTCAAGGAAAAGAACGGTCATAGTGTCCGGCAGGTGCGGAAATCGGTCCTGCTACGCCATGAGAGTCACTCAAAGTCTTTTTCGCTCAACCTTTCAATACACATAGACTCGTACAGGGCGGATATCGGAAGAAGTACAGAGTTATCTACTTCGGTAGAATGATTGGAAAACCTTCAGGACTGAGTGCTTGAACTACTAGACTGGTAAAGAAGGAACTGCATTTTCAACAGGTGTTCGAAAATAATATAATTTTTTCTTCTTCAAATTCCATTTATAACTATGTAAACATATTAAATTGCGATATCACTCATACGCAACGATATACGAACGCATGCTTAGGGACAGCGGGAGGATTGACCTCCGAGGATTGAAAACTGAAGACTCCAGCTACGTTTTAATGGGATTATTTATCAATTTTTCTATATTTACCATAACGAGATGTGATTTACGGCTACTTATGTGCTGCCAGATTTTAACTAAAACACTTTTTAATATTTCATAATTCATATCTTTTAATTATTCAGTTCAGGTTATCTTAAATTGTTTTCGAATTTTTTTAAAGTTTCTCGAACTAATTACAACCTAACCAGCATCAACGAACAAAACATAAAACTACTCATTCTATTCATAAAATACATCTACAAACTTTATCTGCATTTCTTAACTACTTAAAGGCCTTTACTTAAGCTTTTATATTTTTCATTTTACTCTGCAATTAATTATATACTAAATAACTCATAATAATAACAACAACAATTCTCACCAAAAACTTAATGAATCGCTTTCTGCAGCCACCTATTTCTCCGTCTTTTTTCTCTTTGATCTACTCGAAAAACTATTACAGGAAACGCTTTGTAGAAGCCGAGGGGAGATCACAGACAAAAATCGAAGACGTCTTTGATGGACATGGAGATAAATGTTTCGAGAACTGGATCAAGCGATTGCTGGGGGATTACATGGCAACATCTAATTCAAAGAATAAACTTTTATTTTTAACTTTGTGATTGAATTCGGGGCACTTTTTGATCAACAGAGAAAAAGAATAGTCCTTAGTGCACTACATCACAAATCAGTGGAGTCATGGCTTTGAATTTCAATTCAAGTCCTGTTAAATAATTCCAATGAAAAGCGTTTCACTGTTTGAAATCACTATAAAACTTCATCAGTGAGCAGCTCGAAAATTCTTCTTCATTCATATACAAAATTGCATGCCAACTGTGCGGTTGTGAAAAGCTCAGAAAAAATCATTCATAGATCTGTGCTACGGTTTCTATGGATCATTTAAGTGTTGGCATTTTGCAGCTAATTTCTCAGTATTCCATTATATGAAAACTTCATACATACTTGTAACTTCATACTTGTAACTTATCCTAAAGCATAAGCTGTAGGGATTTTCCTCTAAATGGTCTATACGTTATTTAAAAAAATGTTTATTCAGCTCAAAAACAGTTTTTTGCCTTTCCTGAAAAATTAAAAATTTCGAGTTGTGTCACTTTTGTAGTGGGTGTGCGATATTATACTTTTATATGTAACCATACATAGATTATTATTGTTGTTTTGGGCTATTAAGCACCACGACCAGTGCTGTTTGTTTTGTGCAAGCTTTATTTTAACCTTTGAAGTTGAGGCTGTAAATTATTTTTAGCACTGTTTGTTGCCGCCTCTAGTTGGAGCAATCTTTTTCTGGTGCAGAAATACAGAAAACATGTATGAGAGTTTCTGGTTCTAGATTGCATTTCCTGCATACATCCGAAGAGGAAATTCACGTTTTATTGGGATCCAGTGAGAATGCGGAGGCTCCCCTTCATTAGCGTGAGAACTTTTTCTGAATACTTCTCTGTCTGAAGTTAAGAACTGTAGTCCTGTACTGTTGGTTCATTGTTCGCCTAAATTTTTGTACATAGATACAGTCGAACCTTTATATAACAAAACTCAGTACAATTCTCTTTTGTTTTTGTTATTGAATTTCATTCTCATTGTATTTTACAATACAAAAGGAATTAACCAGGGACCGTAAAAATTATGAGCTAAATATAAAAATCAAAACATAAAACTTATTTGTCGATTTTTATTTTCCGCTCACCGAATAAAAAATTTTGTTGATATTTTTGTTTTGATCAGAAAATAAAAATTATTTGTTGAGTTTTATTTTTTGGGGGAAAAATAAAAATTATGCGGTGAGTTTTATTTTTCACTTGCAGAATGAGAATTTATTTTTCAGTTTTATTTTTCATCACAAAATAAAAATTACGGGACGAGTTTTTATAATTGATAGTAGAGCGAGATCTAGAGTACACACATTCATAACATTGGGTGGGTATAGGGAAAAATCGCATTCTTGCATTCATTCCATTATAGAAATAGTATATAATTCATAGTAGAATTTTTATTTCATGAGCGAAAAGTGTTACTAAGAAAATAATTTTCAGAATACAATTTGAAAAATTGAACTTACCACATGAGGCTTATTTTTGAATCAAAAACATAAACTCGTCCCGTAATTTTTATTTTGTGATGAAAAAATAAAACTCACCGCATAATTTTTATTTTTACTCAAAAAAATAAAATTAAACAAATAATTTTTATTTACTGATCGAAAAAAAAATCAAAAAATAATTATTATTCGGTGAGCGGAAAATAAAAAACGAGAAATTTTGGTTTATTGCTTTTTTGATAACTGCTTTCAAAAACAATCACTTTATTGCACTACATGATGTTGCACTACATCATGTTTCAAATTCTACAACACTTGAAGTTAAAAAATGATAAATATCCACACAGTTTTGCACACCACTGTAGATACAGTCGAACTTTCCTATAACAAACCTCTAGACAACGAAGGTCTCTTTACTGTAAATTTGTTTCAAGAACACCGAATTCTTGTTCTACAATATTTTTAGTGTGTTTGAATCTCCTTGGAAAAACTTTTCATACATCGAATTTTCCTCTACAACGAACAAATAATGTTTTCATAGCTGTGTTTTTCACTTAAAATCAAAGAATTTTATAGCATAGTACTAAATTAACAACGATTCACCTTTTGATTTTCAAAAATTTCTAATGATAGCTTTTGACATTGAATAATCTTCCTGGTATTTACGCCTTCCTTACAAACTTCTACATGACCTATGCACTTCCTGTGGCATGTCGAAATTTGAGCATGCACAGCGCTCTCTACGGAGTGCTGGCTGTGATTGCAGGTTAGCGATGAGAATAGAATTTAAATAAAATATTTACGGCAAATGCCGCTGTGTACGTGCGTTCTGACACACTGTGGGCCGCGCGGCGGCAGCAGCTGAGGCGACCGAAATAGCAACACGGGCGCGCGAATTCCGCTCACCTGCATAGCTAATGGGGAGTGCGTTCATGCAGAAAAATGAAATTAGATTGATATTTGATATATTTGCCTTGTTTATGTATTTTGCAGCCGAGCAGCAGACGCCGCACTGGCAGGACAACGGAACGAGGCGAGGCACCCGGCGAGTTGTTGTGCGCTACACGCTAAGCGGATTAGCTGACGCAGAAGATAGACATGCAGTTGTGCAACAAAGACATATGAATTTAGAAGAAATTCTAAATAAAAATTGTCTAAAGTGAAAACAAATTTAAAGGTAGCTAGTGGAAATTTTTGCGTATGCAATGGTGTTGCCATACGAAGAACTAAAGTGCATGTTTTGTAGCATACTTACAGGCACTTTGGCAGAAGTCACTGTACGTATTCGTACACATCTACATGTAAGCATTGTGTAGGTGTTTGGGTGCAAAAAGTTGGGTGTGAGCTGTAGCCAAGCGGCGCGCAATGCTGTGCAAGTGGCAGAAACGGAGAAGAAAAATTGTTGATTTAACACTTCAATAAATAAAAATAATTGCGTGTTGCCTAGTTGAAATTGATGGGTGCGAAAGTTACAAATGGTGGTGGCGCTGAGTTGCAGTCGAGTGGCGTGAAATAAATGAAATTAAAAATTTGCATATTTCATTAAAAAAAAACACTTCTTGAGAATTTCAATTTATTTACACGTGAAAATTGACACACGTAGCCACCCGCACAACTACAGACTCACTGGGACCAGTGAGTGTGTGTGTGTGTGTGTGAGTGCCAATACACTCGCATTATTTACGCACGAATCTAATTGACAGAGCGAAAACGATACACACATACATAGGTATATATGTGTGCATGTATGTGTGAGCATCTTTAAAAATTTAGCACCAAACTCACTAACAACGAGCGCTACTGTGAAATTTGAACAAATCTGTGTGTGTGAGTGTGTGTCCTTGACACTTACTACACCTACAGTTTTATTTTAAAAATATTCGATTACATACTTTTTTTTTTACGACAACAACACTTCAATGCACGCGCTCATAAAAGTGCGTTCACACTAGTGCCGGCTCAATATTCGGTTTCGGTGTCGGTTTCGGTTTCGGCCCAAATAAGTGGTTTCGGTTTCGGTTTCAGTTTCGGCCAAAAAACCGAAACCGAAACTTTCTAGAATATTTTTTTACATTTTATTGTGTAGCAGATATATAGCGAAAGGAGGAGTAATTTAGATGCCACTAATGTAAATAAACTTTTTTTTAGCATATAATATTAAATTATTTTATTTTGAATATTAGCGAGTAAGGTACGAAAGGGTGATTTTTTCATGTTTATGTATCAGAGACCTAAAATAATTATTATCCTTATTTTTGGGAATACAAAAATTGCCCTAATTTAAGAAATTTCTATAATTAATGCTTTATAATAATTATTCTCAATAAGAAATTTTTTACGTCGCCTATAACTATTATCATGTAATAAATATTTTTGAGTTGCATAATAACTCTTACAAGTTACAAGTATATTTTTCGTTGTTGATAATTATTATTTTGGGATTTTTGTTTTTTACATTGCTTCATAACTTTTATTAATGACTTTTTTAATTTACGTTACCGATAACTATTATTTTGAAAAAAAATATTTACGTTGAATTACCACATTTTGAATATGAATTGATTTTTAATTGTTTTAAATTGACAAACGCAAATTAACTGCAGAAACCTAATTTCCACCAACAACTAAACAATTAAAAATCAATTCATACTCAAAATGTGGTAAGGCAACATAAAAAAGAATTTCTTTCATAAAAGTTATGAAGGAACGTAAACAAAATTTTCTTTCAAATAATAGTTATCGGCAACTTAAATACCAAATAATCATAAATAAACGTAAAAAAAATTTTCTCATAATAATAGTTATCGGTAACGTAAATACAAAAAAATCATAAATAAAAGTTATGAAGCAACGTAAACGAAAAAATTCCCTAAATAATAATTATCGACAACGAAAACAAAATTTGTTTCTCATAACAGTTATTACGCAACGTAAAAATTAACTGTTGCAAATAAAAATTATAATCAACAAATAAAATTTATGTTGTATTGTAATAGTTACATTGCAATTATTTCCTTAAAAAACTTATAATAGTTAAGTACCTGTTATGTATTTAGAAAATGAATAAATTGTTTTTATGAATAAGTATTTATTTATTTATGTTATGTTCGTCTGTTTATTCTTTATTTACTTAATGTAAATTTCGTTTGTTGAAAAAAATGCTTGATATGGAGATTTTTATTTCAACTAGAATGTTTCGGTTTCGGCCGAATATTAAAAAAAAACCGAAATTCGGTTTCGGCCCAAAAAAGGTGTTTCGGTCGGACACTAGTTCACACATTTCTGCAGTCGCATTAAAATTTTTAGCGGCAAGTGGACAATTTTGCCATTTGACGCCGCACACCTGGAGCGCTTCGACCTCGGCGAAGCGACTTTGCCTTTTCTGTATCGATCGGGTTGCGTTCGTCATCGTCTATGTTTAATGTTTCATTTGACAAGCCCTTCAGCTGCCTTCAGTCAGGCGTTATGCAAATTTTTCAATGTCATCTCGACGCCATCCGCCATTCACTTAACCCCAACTATTTCGGTCGCAATTTCGTTCGACCTGTACGTCAGCTTGGTGCGGCGTTTATAGTTTCTCGCTTAAGTAACTCGTAAATTTTTCAGCACCTTCTATGTATTTGCGTTTGGCGCGTTGAAACTATTTACAATCGCCTTGCCGCGCTCAACCCACGGCCGATGCTCGACACGATGCAATGGTCGCATGCATGGCCCACATTCCGCCGCCCTCGTTCCACTAACCAACTCAACTCTGTGTAACGGTAATGGTTCTGACACTTTGTGATGTTTTCTCGATGGTTTTATGTCGCTGCAGTTGTCGTTGTTGTTGCATTTGTTGTTGAACTGCGTCATAAAATTGCGGCATTGGGTGCCGTTGATGCGGCAAGAGCGCAGCATAGGAAAAGAGAGCGCGCGAGCGAGGGGAGGGTGATTGAGAGGAGGGACGTGACGCCCATGTCGCTTCGTATGCATTAGAAAATCAGCTGAAATCTGTGCGGAAATGTACTAACGCTGTAGTTGGTTGCACGTGTGTCGTAAACCGAATTTGATGTTTACGGCCTTGAGAGCCACTTTCGAATTTATTTTAGTGGCATTAGAAGTGGTTTAAAGTTGTAGCCGTTCACACCAGCGGATACGCCGAGTGGCGGCTGTTATGCATTCGCGCAGCGACAATGACTTTTCAAGCACCTGCAGTGTTGGTGGCAGAATGGGGTAGTTGTATCGGAGGAAGGGGGAGAGCGGAAGAACGGCTCATTGCCAGCAAAGTAATCATTTGCGGGCGAGACGGTTTTCAGTGCGAGCTCAAATTAAATAAGTGCACATTTGTGTGGGTTACCACTAATTGAACTGCATTTGGTTGAGTATAAAATTTGGTTGAGTATAAAATTAAGAATGTCTTTTATTTGTTCACAAGAAAATTTTTATAAAATTTTTATAAAACTAAGCATTTGGAACACAATTTTTTAACCTTTTAAATGTTTAGGATATTTAAGACAATTTTCCACATAGTGATGAGCAGGGAAAGGATTTTGTGGAAATTGACTTTTTTGTTTGCTGCTAGATAAAGCATTTCTGATTGAAAATGAGCACGAATTAGGTTCTCCTGATTAGAAATATACCACTTTTATTTTGCCTTTTTTTGCCTTAAAAAGGCAGTATGCCTTTTCACCCGCAAATGCCACAAAATGCCTTTTTCAAGATTTGTCGAGCGCCTTTTTATTTTTCTTTCGTATTTAATATTTTCCACCTTTTGTTTCGCAAAAATACCTTGAAACTAAAAAAAATTAAGTGGCAACATTGCAATTTTGTTTATTTTCGTTTACTTATCGATGTTTTTACATTGATTTGATCATTCCTAAGCCGTTATTTTTTGTTGTGCAGTGGAAAATTTAAAGAAAAAAACATGCCAAAATCAAAAAGTTCGGTTAGCGCAAAAATTTCCGCGCTGATAGCAGAGTTTGGTGGTGCTGAGAGAGGTGCTGAAATCCTTTCTTTTATTTATTTTTTTGTGATACAAGTACGGCTTTTATGCTTTTATATGATAAGTTAAAATATGAATTTAAAATATGTGCCTATATTTCAATTAAAATATCTTAGTTTTAGTTTTTAAACTATCTTTGAAAACATTGATGTTCCTTTTCTATTACAAAAAACGAGGTATAAATATTGTATGTTGCATAGGTCAGATGAAATAAAATTATTAAAAAATACATACCGTTTCCCCTTTTTTTTTAGATTTTCTAGTATTTTTTTCTTATTTTTAAATGCCTGTTTTTGCCTTTTTAAGAATTTTTTTTTAAGAATTTTTAATGCCCTATTTTGCCTTTTTAGGCAGTTTTTAGTGCCTTTTTCTGCCTTTTTGGCAGTTTCTAGTGCCTTTCCGTGCCTTTTTTGCTATTTTATTTTGTCTTTTTTATAGGTTTTTAGGTCCTCAAAATCCTTTCCCTGGTGATGAGATAGTCGACATGTTAAAAAAAAACATTAAATTTTTCCTTAAACGTTAACAAAATTCTAAAAAATTTATTTGAAAATACTGGCCAATAAAGATATTGAATTCTGATGGAATCAAACATTTTCATTCAGTGTTAAAATAGCTTGAAAAATTATGCATAAAATTAATATCACGTATACGCCATGAATGCTTGTAAGTAGTAAAGATTTAAAAAGCATGTTAGAACAATATTTTATAATAATCTGTGCATCGAATCTAACAAAACAATTCAGAAAAACCCTGGTTAGTGGTGATCTTACTTCTTTTTCATCCTCTCTAGGCACCACTACTTTGCATGCGCTTCTCCATCTGATCACATAGAGCCATGGACATGGACAGGACATCTTTTAGTTGATTGTTTAATGGGAGACACAGTTTCCCTTCCACCTTGGTCTACCGATGCCCATCAGAAATCGTTTTTCACTCAAACTTCATCATCCTTGCGAAGGAAATCGACAAATCAGAGGAAGTAGGTAGACATTGCAGTCTTCTCCATCTAATCACATACAGCAATAACAAAAAGTTGTCTACTTTATTGTTCAATGGGAGAGTTTCCCCTTTCACTATGGTCTACCGATGCCCACAAGAATTCGATTTTCATTCAAACTTCATCATCCTTACGAGGGACATTTAGCCAAGGAGATAAAGTAGACAGTACAGCCTTCTCCACCTGATCGCATAGAGCCACAACAAGACATCGTTTACTTGATTGTTCATTGGTAGACAGGATGGTCTACCATGGTCTACCGATGCTCACAAGAATTTCTTCACTATCCCTAAGAAGGACATTGACAATCCTAGGAGAACAGGTAAGCAGGTAGAAATTGCAGTAGAAAGTTGAAACACCAAATTAAACACACAAAAAATATATAAGATATATATACAAAGTAAATTTCAAAGCATTTTAAAACTATTCTAAGAAGTAATAGTAAATGAAAGTAAATTTCAATACAATTTTAAAAAGTTAAGTGTGATATATCTACGAAAGTAAAGGAAAGTGAATTTCAATACATGTTTGAAACTATTTAAGAAGTTAAAGTAAAAAAAATAAATTTCAATCCTTTTTAAAACAATTTCAACAAGTTAACAAGCAACGTGATATACGAAAGTAAAGGAACGTAAATTTAAATAAATTATTTAGACTATTTTAAGAAGTAAAAGAAACTAAATGTGCATAAATTTTTGGAACTATTTTAAGAAAATATGAATGAGTGTAATATGCGAAAGTAAAGGAACGTAAATTTCAATACATTTTGTAAACTATTTTAAGAAGTAAAAGTAAAAGAAAGTAAATTTCAAAACATTTTTGAAACTATTTTAAGAACTAAATGTAAGGGAAAGTAAATTTGAATTTTTTTTTACTATTTTACAAGCAGTGTGATATGCGATGATAGTAAATTGTAATCTTATAGTATACAAGTAATTATTTACTTATTTAAAATTAATTAAAATTATGTAGAATTATTTGACGTGATTACAAATAACTCGAACACTAAATGCAGCACTTGTAAAATTTTCATTTATAAAAAATTTCGCTATCTAAAGAAAGTTTTCTGATGCATTGATATTGGAGCCATGATGTCGTGTCAACTTACTGGTTGTTATAACTTAAATACCAAGTTCGATCATTGCTGACAGCAAACACACACAACTAAAAAACCAATAAACAAACAAACAAAATGATTTATAAATTGGTGCAACGTGCATAAAATTTGAAAAAGTGCTGCGGTCGCTTTTGTGCACCAACGTAGACGAGGCGGCAAAATTCTGGCCACTGAAAAAATGTCAAAATAAACCGCACAGACGGGGAGTAGAAAACAAAACAAAAACAAAAATCCAGAATCGTTGATTTTCTGCCTGGTGGCAGTGCTGAGCGGTTGGTGGCAGCAGTCAAAGCTGTAGAAAAGCAGCATTTATTTACTCATGAATTCACGAAATTCACGAAATATGCTAAAACAGGGACAAGTGTGTCCTCGAGGGCATCAAAAGCTCAGCGCCTGTGCGGCAGCGCACGATTTGGCCGACCTCCTGCCGCCAAAGGATTATTTGCTATGCATGTAAAGTATGTTTCGGCCGGCTGCAGGCATACATACACACCACTTACTAATGCATACACACACACGTAGATATGTGCTTATCCGTTGAATGGCTTGGTGCTTCCGTCGCTACGGCTGTGAGCCCAGTGCTGCAGTCATACACACACACTGATAAATTTTGTCTACGTTCGAGTGTGTCTGTCTGCATGTACACACAAATGATTTTCGAAATCGCATTTGTCCTGCGGCGCATCGTTTTGCCAACGGGCTGCGAATTTCGAGTGCCTCTCGTCGAGTGTGGTAGGTGCTAATCTTTCAAGTTGCATGCGGCGCATTTTGAGTTGCGCCATTGCAAACTTGCAAACTTTGACAGTTGATGCAGAAAATCTAAAGATTATATTTTTGTTTTAATTAAAATGGACGTTCAGAGTGCCGATGTGGCTGTGGGATTTAAAGTTGTTGATTATATTCGGGAGATGAAAAGAAAGAAAGATGAAATAGGAAAGAAATGGAAAGAAAAGGAGAGAAAAGGAAAGGAACGGAAAGGAACGGAAAGGAAAGGAAAGGAAAGGAAAGGAAAGGAAAGGAAAGGAAAGGAAAGGAAAGGAAAGGAAAGGAAAGGAAAGGAAAGGAAAGGAAAGGAAAGGAAAGGAAAGGAAAGGAAAGGAAAGGAAAGGAAAGGAAAGGAAAGGAAAGGAAAGGAAAGGAAAGGAAAGGAAAGGAAAGGAAAGGAAAGGAAAGGAAAGGAAATAAAAGAAAGTAAAATAAAATAAAATAAAATAAAATAAAATAAAATAAAATAAAATAAAATAAAATAAAATAAAATAAAACCAAATAAAATAAAATAAAATAAAATAACATAAAAAAAATAAAACAAAATAAAAAAAATAAAATACAATAAAATAAAAAAAATTAAATTAAATTAAGTAAAATAAAATAAATGAATAATAAATAATAAATAAATAAATAAAATAAAATAAAATGAAAAAAAGAAAATAAAATAAAATAAAATGAAAAAAATAAAATAAAATAAAATAATAAAAAATAAAATAAATTAAAATAAAATAAAATAAAATAAAATGAAATAAATAAAATAAAAAAATAAAATGAAATAAAATGAAATAAAATAAAATAAAATAAAATGAAAAAAATAAAATGAAAAAAATGAAATAAAATAAAATAAAATCAAATCAAATAAAATGAAATAAAACCAAATATAATAAAATAAAATAAAATAAAATAAAATAAAATAAAATAACATAAAAAATAAAATAAAATAAAATAAAATGAAAAAAAATAAAATGAAAAAATGAAATAAAATAAAATAAAATAAAATAAAATAAAATAAAATAAAATAAAATAAAATAAAATAAAATAAAATAAAATAAAACAAAATAAAATAAAATAAAATAAAATAAAACCAAATAAAATAAAATAACATAAAAAAAATAAAATAAAATAAAATAAAATAAAATAAAATACAATAAAATAAAAAAAATTAAATTAAATTAAGTAAAATAAAATATTGATAAAATAAAATGAAACAAAATAAAATAAAACAAAAAAGTAAAATAAAATAAAATGAAAAAAATAAAATAAAACAAAACAAAATAAAATAAAATAAAATAAAATAAAATAAAATAAAATAAAATAAAATAAAATGAAATAAAATAAAATAAATTAAAATAAAATAAATTAAAATAAATTAAAATAAAATAAAATAAAATAAAATAAAAATAAATAAAACAAAAAACTAAACCTAAAACTAGACCTGAAACTAAAACTAAACCTAAACCTAAAACTAAAACTAAGTAAACCTAGAACTAAAACTGAAACTAAAACTAAACCTAAAACTAAAACTGAAACAAAACAGAAACAAAACAAAAGAACACAAAACAAAACAAAACCAAAGAACAGAAAACAAGAGAACAGAAAAGAAAAGAACAGAAAACAAGAGAACATAAAACAAAAGAAGAGAACAGAAAAGAAGAGAACAGAAAAGGAAAGAAAAGGAATGGAATAAAAGGATTTTCATATCTTTGAAAAATAACACAAAATTCGCAGCAAATTGCGACTAAGGAGTATTCCGTATCACTATGAGAGAATCACAGACCTGTGACGATCTATAAATTCAAGAAAATTCAGATTTATGAAAATGTACAAAATAATTTTCCTGAATATTATTCTGATAATTTTTACTACCACCGAATATTGGAAATGAAAAATGTGCCACCAATGATACAAAACTCGCACTGCAAAGTGCATTTCCATCAACGGTTTAACTCGCCCTTTGTATTTTGTTGGTGTATATCCTTCCTGTATTGAGGGAAATTATTTGTCTATAACAAGGCCATAAAATTTCCCTAAATCTGTCATAAAATTAAGTTTAACAAAGTGTGTTAAATTCGGCCGTAACCGTAGCTCGGGTTCACGCCCACCGACTGCTGCAGCGCTCGGCAATGAATTCGTTTTATTAGCAACATAAACACACACCGATGGCACACGCACACACCGACACACTTGGAGACGCGCTTACGCACACACTGAGCGCCGCAGCGGGCGAATAAGCGAATAAATATCTAAAAGCATTATTGTGTTGCAGATAAATTTGCGCGTGTCATTTCACTCGATGCGATGGCAAAGCAAATAAGCAAAAAGATAGGTTATGCCCCGAACACATTGACGACGGCAGCGACACGACTGCATCTGTTAAAATATAGAATCAGAATAATCGTATGGAAACGATTATTTTGACGACAGCACGACTACACGAACACCGAACACAGATCAGAAAGATGTCGTATGTTCCATTGAGCCTAGTAAGACATACGACATTTGTTTTCTGAGGCGACTACACGGCTACCATTGAAGCCAACGCCATCTTGCGTCCGTGTCGCTGCCGTCGTCTATGTGTTCGGGGCATTAGACTTAAACGCACGCACGCACACACACACACACAAACACGCACTTGTAAATATTCAAATTGTTGCCGCATAAACATTTCAATCTCATCAAGCCGTATTTCAAATTTCATGCTCTGCCAGTCGGCATGCGCACTCACACACTTAAACACCCACACACCGACACCCGCTCATACATACAGCACAAGTGCACCTAATGTCGCTTTAAGTGCGGTAAAACGTCCTGTTCCTATTCCCTTTCGTGTCCTTCTTTTATTGGCTGCAGAAAAAAAATAAATAACATAACATTTGCACAAAATACAAAACACGCGCGTTGTAGCTCTGCCCGGCTCATTGATGCGCAAATCTGCCGGCCGGCTGTCTAAGGACAATAACACGCAACACTTGTTCCGATGCATCTGAATAGATTTCAATCTAAATATGCGCTGGCAGTGTTGTTCTTATTGTTGTTGCTTGTATTATTAAGAAGAATTGCCATGTCACTGGCAGGGATGGCACTCAGAACGCCCGAATGCGCTTGTTGCGCACTGAATAATTTATTGCTCAGGTGTTTCGGAGCGAAACGTTTTGTTTGCCTTTGCAAAGAAATTTAAAACGATCAAAATATTCAGCGCTACAGGTGTGTATGTATGTGTGTGTTGTTGGTAGCTAAGCTAATATACCAAACAATCGCTTAACACTAAAATGTTCGGCCAATCGAAGCGTTCTTAAAAGCCTACATGAAGTTACAACTATGTTCCAAAGTAAGGGTAACATTTTTTAAAAACAATTTAGTTTTTGTATTTGGTTGGGCTTCAAAAAACACTAAAATTCTGCTTTTGGTAGAATGCTTTGGCTTTTGAAATAGCTGCCAAAAACGTAGTACAGGCAAAAATCTCGGGGGTTTTCCTTTGGACCTTTAAGGCGATTAAGGGAGTATTCTAGTCTAGAAATTCCAAAATTTCGATTTTTTAAAATTTCATATTTTCAAAGTTTAGGCCATTAAGAATAAGCCTCTAAGAAGATTTACGGAAATTCGAATTATTATCGGAGTTATAGTTAATTTTGTAATGCGCCACTCAGACTGCCTGAAATGAGACTGTAAACTTTTAATACGTTTTTCTCGAAACTACTTTTTTCAATACGTTTGACATGGTATCTCTAATGCACCGTAGGGGTTTTTGTAATTTTTTTTTACTATTTTTAAAAAATTCCAAAATTGAAAAAAGGAGGCAAAAAATTACATTTTTTTTCAAATGAACGCCATTTTGTGCAACATTTTTTTTTTTCAAATCGGCTACGTCCAGATAATGCTACATCCTTGTTTAGTAAGAATTAACCTTATTTTTATGTTTCAAATCACCAGGAGGATTGGAGTCACGTTAACCAGGAGACACCTTTTTTGATGTGTCGTTCCAGTGTTCTGTGGATCCTGCACAACTTAAATCCTCTCCCTTCCAGTTCCCCTGTGTAGACATGTTCCACTTCCCACATCCCACCGGCTCCGGCCGTTTGTGTTGTCCACTGTCACAAATTATTGTCTTTCGTGTTTAAAACTCTGAATAAAACGCATCGCAAACGAAACCCCCACTCCTCTTTTATTTCCAAACGCGTTCCGCCGACGGCTCCACCAGAGAACTTCATTCAAACTATTATAAATTTTTATACTTTTCAAGTATTAATAAAAAACTGATAAAACTGATAAGTTGAGTTTGATTTTGAGTCTGTGACAAATTTTGAGTTTGACTTTGAGTCTGACTGTGAGTTAAAGTTTAAATTTGAGTTTGACTATGAGTCTGAGACCAAGTTTGAGTTTGAGTTTCACTTTGAGATTAAGTTTGAGTTTGATTTTGAGTTTAACTTATATTAGACTTAGACTTGGACTTAGACTTAGACTTAGACTTAGACTTAGACTTAGACTTAGACTTAGACTTAGACTTAGACTTAGACTTAGACTTAGACTTAGACTTAGACTTAGACTTAGACTTAGACTTAGACTTAGACTTAGACTTAGACTTAGACTTAGACTTAGACTTAGACTTAGACTTAGACTTAGACTTAGACTTAGACTTAGACTTAGACTTAGACTTAGACTTAGACTTAGACTTAGACTTAGACTTAGACTTAGACTTAGACTTAGACTTAGACTTAGACTTAGACTTAGACTTAGACTTAGACTTAGACTTAGACTTAGACTTAGACTTAGACTTAGACTTAGACTTAGACTTAGACTTAGACTTGGACTTAGACTTAGACTTGGACTTGGACTTGGACTTGGACTTGGACTTAGACTTAGACTTGGACTTGGACTTGGACTTGGACTTGGACTTGGACTTGGACTTGGACTTGGACTTGGACTTGGACTTGGACTTGGACTTGGACTTGGACTTGGACTTGGACTTGGACTTGGACTTGGACTTGGACTTGGACTTGGACTTGGACTTGGACTTGGACTTGGACTTGGACTTGGACTTGGACTTGGACTTGGACTTGGACTTGGACTTGGACTTGGACTTGGACTTGGACTTGGACTTGGACTTGGACTTGGACTTGGACTTGGACTTAGAATTAGATTTGGACTTAGACTTGGACTTGGACTTGGACTTAGACTTAGACTTAGACTTAGACTTAGACTTAGACTTAGACTTAGACTTAGACTTAGACTTAGACTTAGACTTAGACTTAGACTTAGACTTAGACTTAGACTTAGACTTAGACTTAGACTTAGACTTAGACTTAGACTTAGACTTAGACTTAGACTTAGACTTAGACTTAGACTTAGACTTAGACTTAGACTTAGACTTAGACTTAGACTTAGACTTGGACTTAGACTTAGATTGGGACTTAGACTTGGACTTGGACTTGGACCTAGACTCAGATTGGCACTTAGACTTAAACCTTAAGTTTTCAATAGTTTAACTTCTACTATGACTTTGACTTTAAATTTAATTTATAACCAATCTTAATATTCTTATTTCCATTTTCCATATTAACTCTTAGAGATTTTTCGACTTGCAGTCATTTCCTACTATTAGCCGAAAAATGTTATATCGCTCAGTTCAAGTCATTCCGGGCATTTGGCACAATGCAACATTTGGCACTGAGTACAGAATGAACGCCATTTTCAACTTTGCACACACTCGTCTTCTAATGCGATTTTGAAGTGGCCAAAACCGAACAAAGCCAACTCGCAGGTCATCAATGCTCCACGGATGCCAGCGTTACCCAGGGGCCGCATTCGATTTGGCGCATTTCAGCGCTGCTGCGGCATGACTGGCTGCGCGCAAGAATTCGCATTATGGCAATTCGCATCGATTGTGCACTTTTCTTTCATTTGCTTTAGATGAATTTTTAGGCTTGAGCGCAGGCAAAGTATGCGCCATAATCGCAGTCGAGGCGGTGCCGTGAAAAACTGCTGAAATGCTGCTTTTGTCTGATGCTTTTGTTGCGTTGCGGTGCGCTGTGGCGTCGAAATCGATAAACGCTGCTTGGCAGCGAAGACAAGCGGCGGCGCCCATTCATATTTGCAATGCCAAAGCGTCTCGAGCTGCACTGCGCGGAATGCAATCAATTTGCAAATTCGCACGAAGCGGGCGTTGAGCCAGCGCTCGTTTTCGCCTGGGAATTCGGGGCGTGGAACTGGCACAGAGTGATGCTGCCGGAACATCCTTTTTCCTGTTCGCAACTGTGTTGGTTTTACTACTGCTTTGCATCTTTTTTTTGGCTCGACAATCGACAAATAGAAACAGACAACAGCAAAGCAACAAACATTGTGCGGTGCCTTTGAATATCAATGAGAGGAAATGCATTTCAATGCGTGCGTGAATAAAGTCGAAGGCGGTGGAGGAGGCACAGCAGTGGCTGCGGATGCATTCAAGGGTGGAGGAGACCATTTCGTATCTAACTAATTTTATGGAATTTTTTCTTCTCTTATTATAATAATGAATTTTCATACAATTTGTGGTTTAATATGAAATGAAGAATTGATTTTGAAACCCTCATTTAATTGTTTTTCAAAATCGCAGACGCTACTGTGCAGTGGTAAGCATTTGTGCTTGTGACTGCCACGCCCAGTTTATCTGCTGCGCAATTTTTTGTCTTCTTGACTTTGTTTGCCAAAATTTGGCTCTCGCATTGTTAAATTGATTTCAAAAAATTATCAACGGCTCATGTGCCAACACAGTTGCAGTGTGGGTGTGTTGTCCGCCTTCAAATGTTCGTAGTGAGTGATGATTTCAAAATGGAAATAAAAGTGCATAGAGATTCCAATTGGTCTCGTATTTAAACGCTCCGGACCTCAGTTGAATTCTTTGTGGCCAGTATTAATGAAAAGTTCCAGGACATCAACCCAAAGTGAAATTTTACAATGAGAAACGACTGCACTAAATTCGTAGTTGTTGTTCCATATTTAGTCGAAAAATCTGTCTTGATATGCCACGCCCATGGTGTATAGGTATACTCAACATACTGTGACGATAATATTCGCCGTAATTGTGCAATGGCGAGGCAATACTGGGATATTTGAGAAGGAGTTGCTCGCCGAGCATGGCATACTTTTGTGGGCGTGCATCGCAAATTTGACTCGCGGAGATACTAAGATGTTCGAAACGCGCTTCGTTACAAGTAAACAAGTATAACAAGCAGCCAGTCGGGTACAGCGCAGGGGGAAGAGTTTGGTTTTGGTAAGCAACGTTGCAACACGGAGCGAAGCAGACAAATAGTGCAATGAGTAAAAAGTGTAGAAACAGTAGATTGTAAAATTTTAAATAAAGTGACTATGAGCTACGTTGAAGAATTTGAAAGTCCTTAATTTTTGAGCACAATCCAGTGAAACGAATTACGCCTGCGTTGAGGCAGTATAACTAATTTTCAAAAAACTCATATTACGCAAATATTTTTAGTTTTTTGATTAAATTAAATAAATAAAAGTTATTAAAACAAAAAATATTATTATATTTCTATTAAAATTAACGATATTATTTTTGTATACTTTTGCTTTAAACTCTTTATGAGATATTTTTTAAAGAGTAATGGTAACTACGAAATGTAGATGCGTTAAACAATTTATGGCATTGCCAAACATAAATAATTACACACTTTAGTTTGATACTAAAGTTCGAAAAATTGTACTTAAATTACGCCTTCCAGATTAGTTCAAAGTTAGAAGTCTGAAAGTAAGTTATTACGCTGTTTTTTTCTATTTTTTTTCTGTGATTTTGTTTATCCAATTCGTGCCTTTGATTTGTTAACAAATCATAGAAATTAATAATGTTTGCAGGTTTTTTTATTACGATAAACTGGTGTATTCTAAAGTTTATGTTTTTTATTTTATACCTAAATCTATTGGCTTTCTAAAAAAATATTTATTTTCCATGCCACGCCTTCCCTATTATAAATGGGTGGGCATTGAAAAAAACCTCGTATGTAGACATTTTTGTTTTTTTAAATTCTCTAAAAATACTAAAAATAACTAGATTTACACAAAACTGACACAGAATAATTGGAAAAATGCCACACTAATTTTGTATTATAAAAATTTTTTAAAAAATCTGTTAACCTATTTGGTACTTTTTGATTCGTTAACGAATTATAGAAATTAGTAATGTTTGCAGTTTTTTTATTACGATAAATTTGTGTATTCTAAAGTTTAGGTTCTTTTGTTTTATACATAGAACTATTGGCTTTCTAATAAAATATTTGTTTACCATGCCACGCCTTCTCTATTAAAGATGGGCGGGCATTGAAAAAACCTATAATTTTTTCCTAATTTTCTTAATTTTCTTAAAACCAAACACAATGAATGATAAGACAAAATTAGTAATTTTTGTATTGCAACAAAAAACGTCAAGATCTGTTCAGATGGTCATAGAAAGCGCGAAAGTGTTAAAAAATCAATGCAATTACGGACAAATGCCATCATTGATCTTGCTGAAGCTTATTTTCCGTGCCTAATTTTTCACCTAATTTGTCCTCCTATTACAAAAATTTTAAAATAAAACCTTTCTCAATATATCGATACGAAATGGATTAATAACTTTTAAAATTTGTTTTTTCATATTTCTTTAGTACTTATCATAAAATAAAACCGATCGATACATTTTGAAAATCCTTTTTTAAAACTGTTTGCCACACTCGTTCCATTGTGCGGCCTGCCGTAAAAGATCTCTCCAGGTGCCTCGAGTTGGTCACACCAAGGTCTCCTTCTACCGGAGACAAGGTCTCCCCTTCGACGTGGGCCTTCAACTATCATCGTTTTTGTCGGGACTTCGTCGTCCATACAGGAGACGTGGTCAATTAATTCGTTATGTTACGTCTTATAGAGTTCAAGTTTTGTCCGTCGAGAGAGGTCTCTGCTGCTCAATTGCCTACCAAGATCCTAGTAGCACCTGTTGTCAAGAGTAATTCTTCACTTTATCTCCAGGCTGACATCATTGCTGCTGTTTATGGCACTGTCAAGGTAGATCAATTCCTTGACTTGTTGGCCCTGAGATCCTGGCCGCATATACTTTGTCTTGACCTCATTTTCCGCTAGACCCATTTTGGCATATTCTCTTTCGATTGCCAGAAATCTGTTTTACTTTTTTTGAAAACAAACACAATGAGTAACTCTACATAAAGCATTTTTTTGCATCCATAACACCGTGCGACAAAAATTAAAAAAATTTTTCACACCGGAAAAAATCCATATGGACGTGAAACTAGAGACGAAACATACTAATACTGCGTACTTAGTTTTTCATTTCTACATCCTTTGTCCTTTTAAAAGGACTTCACAATTTTGGAGGGGATAAAAAATAAAAAAGATATAAAAAATACTTAACCACGTTGGAATATAGCGATATGTATATCAAATGAAAGAGGAAAGGCTCAAGAATTTAAATGAAATTGATTTTTTATTCATTTGTAAAAAAAAGGATATGAAAAAGGTCCTTTGAAAATGTTAGTCCTTTATATCCTTGAGAATTTACATCGAATTTTCTTGAAAAGTAAGTATGTTAAAATTTCATTATTCTCGCTTCATTGATGTTGTATCTTTTTATTATATAAAATACTGATACTCAAATAAATTAGAATTTTTGTACTTCATTAGAATTGCAGCTTCCTCCTTTTTTTAATAACTTTCGAACTTAGAGTAATGAAATTTTGACACGTGATAAAGGAGATTTTGGGTTTTAACACACTTACTTTTCAAGAAAATTCTATGTAAATTTTCAAGGATATAAAGGATTAAAATTTTCAAAGGACCTTTTTTATATCCTTTTTTTAAAAATTGATAAAAAAGAAATTTTATTTGAATTCTTGAGCCTTTGCTCTTTCATTTGATATACATATCGCCATATTCTAACCTGGTTAAGTATTTTTTATATTTTTTTTTTATTTTTTATCCCCTTCAAAATTTTTAAGTCCTTTTTAAAGGACAAAGGATGTAGAAATGAAAAACTGAGTACGCAGTATTACTATATTTGGTCTCTAGTTTCACGCACATATAGATTTTTCCCGGTGTGAAAAATGCTGTCGCACGGTGTAATGGAATCAACTTCAGCACCTGTTAACATCTCTTTTTCTTCTACATATGTACACACATACATACAAAACATTTCGCAAATGCTCTTCACGCAGCGAACTCATTAATTGCCTCCTGCCAGCGCAATTGACTCGCTCAATATGTTTTTTCGAGTTGCACGCACAGGACACGCGGGTTGAGCGCCGGAATACTAATTTCTTCGGCAATAAATTATGCCGCGCTTTCGTGGGCAATTCGCACATACATTTGTATAAACAAATGCGTTTTAATTAAAATTGCAAAAATTTGCAATGCGAACTTCAATTATATGAGCAGCCAGCCAAAAACCAACAGCGATAACAACAACAACAGCAAACAAGCAATAAACAAACGCCTGAAACAAACGAAAAAGGGCAGAGCGCTGAAAAAATTGCAGTGCGTTGAGAATGCGCAACAGTTTTTGGTATAGAAATATGTACGTCGAGATGTGTGAAACGTAATTAATGTGCGCTTACACACACACTCACACACTCACTCACACACACACGTGCACAGCCACAGAAGCATTCGAGCACAAACATCTGTATGCATGCGACAGCGTGGCGTGGCGCCACACGCACTTTTGTGCTGCTATTGCTGTCGCTGTTGTTGTTGTTGTTGTTGGTGTTGCTGGTGTTTTCTGTGCCATTGCCATTTGCTGAAGCTGAACGAATGCAACACCCAATACAGCACAACACAGCTACAAGTAAAACAACCAAGTAAAAAGGCATTCAACGGCGAGTCCTTGGAATTCGCTCAAGTGCCAAGGCGAAATACGCAGGCAGCGCTAGAACGAGAGGGAGAAAGAGAGAGTGAGAGACAGAAAAATATAAAATACGGTCACATTCATTACGATTCATTAATTTCGCATTCTATAAGTGAACGGAAAATTAAACAAGAATGTCAGAGAAAAAATGAACTATGAATGCGTGCAATGTGTGAATGAAGTGGAAAGGATGCGAAATAAATGCGGAAAATGTGAAAGCTATTGGATTACTGTCGGTCGCTGTCGGCACACGCCCAGGCAATCTTTAACTTTAATGCGGATTAAGTGAACGTTGGCCGTTCGCCAGTTGCCGTGGACGCAGCCATCCAGGTGGGTCTGTGTTGAGTAGTGGAAATGTTAATGTTTCCTTTTGACAAATTGTATTAAAGATGCTGAAAAAAAGGTTGTGAACGCTTGAGTGGAAAGTACTTTTAAAAATTATTGGCCCTATGTGCCTTGGCGACGTTTACTGAATCTGCATGAACCATGGATGAGGTTAAGTAAAAGAAATGTTGAATGCAAATGGTCAGAGATGGTAAAGAATTGGAAAAGCAATGATATGGAGGATGCGTGCAGTGGTGCACGTAGGGGGGTTTTAGGGGTTCAAACCTCTCGAAATATGTGTTTGTTGCAAACATTTCGAGTGAAAAATATGGTTTGAAATGCTATTTACCTTGAAATTTGTGTACGGAACCTCTGCGCTTAATTAAATCCTGAGCGCGCCACTGATCTTAATTATACCTTCTCTGCAGGTACATGACTCTTCTCATTCCTAATTTCATCTACTTAGAGAATTTCACATAAATGACTCTATAAGTCTCCTTACAGGTTCTGGACACTTTGAACATCAAGTAACACCAAGTTCTGGGTAAGGATTGCAATCCCGGGATCCCGAATACCAAAATCCGTTCTAAAAAATCCCGGGATCAAAGCATAAAAATAGCTTCGTTTTTGTTTTTTCAACCTTAATTTCGATAAAGGCAAACCGCGGGACAAAATTAGAAGGAGTGGTCTGTTGTTAATAAAATTCGGTTTTCTAGTTAATTATGGTCTGCTGAATTGAAATTTTCATTTTGTTTTTCTTAAACTTTTGTAGTATGGCAATGCCTGAGACTTAAATTTGCAAGTTTCGTCATTTTTGGATAGCAATAGCAAAAAATGTGTTGGCTAGATTTTTTAGATTTTACATTTAATCAGTTACGTCAACATTGATAATTGCAAAGAGTAACAGAAATTGTATGAGGACCCTTTATTTTTCCCCAAAATATTATAATAATAGATGTATGCTTTGAATTTGTGCAGTTTTATTTCATTTTTTATTGAATACTTTTAGTGATGAATAAGCTATATTTTGTCGAAAATTGGGTGTTTGGACTACTTTTCAAATTGAATTATTTTCTGAGATCGGAAGATATTGGAGAATGTCATTACATTTTTCAACAAAGAAAGAATGCTTCTTGAAATATAAAAAAACTCCAGGAACATACTTTCACATACTTTTTAGATATTTTTTTCTAAGTTTTGCCAAATTTCAGATTTTTTATTTTGAAAAATATTTTAAATTAAAAGTGAAGTAAAAGCCTCAGCTTTGCAGTTTAGGGGAAACATTAAAAGCGAAAATGCCCACATCAATTCTTAATCTATATTAAAAGTTTTAGCAAGTTCTTGCTGACCATGTATTTTTACGTTTTTTTACTCAATGGACTAAAAAACAGAAAACATGTGTTTAAATTTTTCTTTGAAAAAAGTTTGAACTTTGGCGGCTTTTGCACACACACTAATTACTCGTAAATAATTTTTCGCACTGATTTTTTGGTGTTTCAAATTACATCAAAATCGTTAAGTTCTGAGACTATACATTTTTTGAATTTTATCTATGGAACGAATCACGGTGCAATGTTACTTGTCACATTCACAATACACAGGGAAAAGGGTGTACATAGATGAGAGGGTTAAAGAAACAAAAAGTTGATATAAAAGCTTCATTTGAGGTTTGAAGCTATAGGGAAACTCTAATTATTGATTTAACTCACACCGAATTTGACTTCCAAAATAGTATAAAACTATGCAACTATCAAAACTTCTAAATAGTATACGAAGATTAATAAACGATTTCACCTTCTAGTACTGAACCAAAGATATGCTTTTTTCAGCAGGTTTAGCAATAAAATGTATTTTTATGTTTTTTGTCATGAAAATTTTGTTCTTAGTTTTTAAAAAAAGAACACAGAATTGTATTTAACCATTTCCGGAAATTTGTACGATATATCGTACAATTTTTTTTTATAGATTTTTTATTTGACAGCGAAAGCATTTTTTATGAAACGGCTTTTTAATTCTTATTAAGTAGGTTGTGTTGTACCATTCTGTTTAAAAATATAAATCACAATAGCCGTGGCTACACAGTGTGAGTGAGTTTTGTAAGCACCTCTTTGCAAGAATTTGGCGATGCGATGCTTCTGCGGAGGAATTTTTCAATATGTTATACCTTTTAGTAGTAAAAAGCCAAACAATTTCAAAGTTTGTACCTCAGTTGATTAATAAAACTTATTAAATTTAACATTTTTTGGGTCTAAATATTTTTCCCGAGCCTTAAAAAAAATTTTACGATATATCGTACAAATGGAAGGCAAAGGTTGCAAGTGATGTTTGCATTTTTTTTAAGTTATGGATTTGGTAACAGAATTTTTCCGTTTGCTTGAATGCCAGGCCCATCTGTAAACCACGTGGCTAATAAAATTCGACTATTCGGCGATTTTGTGTTGTACTGGACAGACACAGGTTATGTAAGGTTAGACATGCGTACTTGCCACTCCCACTACGATAATAAGAATCGGCTATATTCGGTATATTTCTGTAAAGCTATACGAATTGTAATTGATTCTGTGTTTTATTGAGGGGGAAAGGGCTTTGCAACAACAACAACGGTTATATAAGGCTGGATAAATGTGACTCAATTGTTTATATATATAATTTGTACCTATAGGTTTCGATCGAAATGAAATCCCGTTTTGATTTTTTGTTGTTATAATTTATGTTTTCTATCAAGAAAATCAATGAATTGTTCATAAAACTTAAAAAAACGAAACAAAAATTTCATGAATTTTTACTCCTTTGCGGACCATCGTACAAAATTGATGAAGCTGTAATTCTCAACCAAAATTATTTTTTTGAAACTTTTTTGTATTTTATTGCTAAAATGTTCAATAAGAATCAATATTTTGAAGGAAAAATTTTTATCTCAAGAAATGTGGAAATTGACCGGAAGGGGTTAATATGAAAATAAAATAGGGGTATTCTCGCAGTCTTGCAAAACCCTTGCAGGGTGCACGAATTGCAAAAATTGCAGAATCTTACAATCCGTGCAATGATACAAAAACAAAATACAAGGGAAAAACGTTTTGCAATTCGTGCAATGTGTTCAACAGTGATACCCATGTTTTATATGAGGGTGCAAACGTGCGTCAGCTGGTTGTCAAAAAATTCGTTCATTTTATTTAAAATTTTCTCAAATAATTCAACATTTTTTGGTTTTCACTGGTCCGCCACGTTGTTTGCAATATTTTTATTTTTGTGCGCTCTCGCAGTATTGCAAGTTGGGGTCTTGCAAGTTTGCATTTTCACCAATTTTGCAACGCTGCAAGACCGCGAGAATACCCCTAATATATTTGATTGAAAAATACGTCTGAGTTAGTTTCTTAAAATAATATATTCAGTCCTGAAAAAATCCCGGGATCTCGGGATTGCGAGGTTCAGTCCCGAAATTTTCGGGATTGAAAAAATGGTCCGGGATTGCAATACGTAGTCCTGAGGTATCACAACGGGCTTATGTATGTCTGCTTGTCTGCCTGAAGCCAGCCTTCTCCTACCTACCCAAGGACCAAGTAGAATACAAAAACTACAAACAGACAACATTTGGACATCAAAACTAGACAACTGATCAAACGAAAATATAAATAAACAAACCTCTAGCTTGATGTTTGAATCTCTTTAACGATTCGTTTGTTGCATTCACACTTGGATTTATTTCCGGTTAGTTAAGGTGAGACGATTTTCGGTTTTCATAAAAAAGAACTAAAAATCCTAATGGTTCAGTTCAGAACTGGTTTCGCACAACAAAATCAAACTTTTTTTAAAATAACAAGGTTCTGACAACGGATTCTGGTAGAGGGGGCTAAAAAAAATACACGAGCTAAACGAAAAATATAATGACAACCTTAAATACCCAAAATTGTTCTCATTTTTCTATTTATATATATTATATCTAGAGCTTTCTTTTGTACGGTGACTTATAGTGAAATTTTACGTTCAACATTTTTCCCATACACACTAACCCTTAAAAATCAAGTTTTGTAGGACATTTTAGTACCAATTTTGAATAAGTACGAAATAAACACTTAAACACATTTTCATTTTGTGTTAAATCTTGGGGTTCAAGTTAATTTCTGAGCTTTGGTGTATTCAGAGACCTATAGTAGAATTTTATGGCGAACATTTTCGTGGTACATTTTGTCCTTAAAAAGTCCTGTTTTACAAAACATTTTTAGCATTTTAGAAAAAAGGGTCAAATTGACCCATACAAATACAGCTACATGGTTAAAATGCTCCACAAAAATGTTCTTCGTAGTATTTTACATTAAATTCCTGAACACATCACATACCTCAAATGTGAGGTTACATGGTTTTCGTATGCCGATTCACCATAAGAATGTGCAAAAAGGGGAAAACTTTGACCCTCCCTAAAAAAAAATTCAGACGTAAACTTTCAAAACGCCGATACACGTATATTTTTTTTTGGCCCCCTCTACCAGAATCCGTTGTTAGAACCTTGTTATTTTTTTGTGTTGTACAGTGTAATTAATCAAGTGTAACCTTTTTGTTCTTTTGGTATTAATGAACTTCTGTCTCGGCATTTGCCTCACCAGTTTGCAACGCAACAAACGTTTTATTTGCCCTTTGATTCATACTTAATGTCCAGTCAAACAATTAAAGTATTCCTTTCCTTCTCCACATTTTCGAAAATGTCCTCTAATTATTTTTTAATTAACGCTTCAAACTGCGATAGCCGACTGCTCGCCAATGCAGCAAAAATAATGAAATCAAGCAAAACTTAAACGAAAAAAAAAACAAAAAACTGTCGCCACATGCGCAACAAACGTGCCGAATTGTGGCTGCAGTGCAGCTTCGAGTGCACTCAATTACATAGATTGACCCTCGAACGGCGCACACAAAGCGCCCAAAAACAAGCACTCGAAGCGAACTACGCCAAGTGAGCGCCAAAGTGGCCAGCACAGCGCTGCCAAATAACAGTCAATGCGAACAAAAGCGCTGGCAGGCGTTATCGCCAACGTCATCGTCATCGGCATTGGCTTCGGCCGGGGCAGCAGCAACTGAAGTGGAATGAATATTGACGACAAAAGCCGCTGACAAGCGCCTAATACAAAATACATTAGGCGAACAAAAGCCAGCCAAGACAATGAAAAGCAAACGTTGCGCCGCCCTTCTGGCTGGCTGCCTGCCTGGCCGCAAGGACTACGCCACTCGAAGCACACAAGCACAAACAAGTGTCGGCAACATGTTCGGCTTGTAGACAACAGCGGAAACACACGTAGGGCAGCAACCGAAAACGGCGGAGGTCAATCATTGGAATGCTGCCAGTTTTATTGTTAATGTTAATGCGAAGTAAATGACCGCCGCGCGCTCGCCCCTCGGCGTTGGTGCTGGTCGGGCGCCGAACGAATGTGGGCCCGGCACTTCCACTTAATTAGGTAATAAATGATTGAGGAAATTATGTCTAGACGTGACGACAATTTCGATGGGGTGCGACGGCGGTCGTGGGGGCGGCTACATGGACCAATTTCGTTTGCTACGTGCGGGGTTAACATGTAAAATCTGGTTTTGTGCATCGTCTTTCGACTATTCGAGTATTTGTAGATTTGTTTGTTGTGCTGCTGGTGGTGCTTTATTCTGTTTGTGTAAGCCGCTACTGTTGTGGTTCGCTTTTGTGTCCTTTTTTTGCTGGCTTTAGTTTTGCTTCAATTTTTTTCATGATGTGATTTGCTCTCCTTGTGTTGGTGCTATAAAAACCATTCGTTTCGAAACGTGTTCTGAATTTCGGTTTTGGTTTCGGTTTCCTTTGTTGGACGCTCACTTTTATTTTGCAGTGGTTATTATGTTGTTGTTGTTTGTTTGTTTTTTGTTTCTCGTTTTTGGGTCAAATGATAAACAAATTATTTTATTAGCAATGCAATATGTGCTGTGCGTACGTGTGTGCGTACAACGTGTAACGTGTAACACAGCAAAGTCATTGAAACAACAACAACAACAATACAGATAAAACGTTTAAACATAAAATTCAGTTCAAAGGTTGGGCAGTTGGAGTGTGAATAAGAAAGCTATTTTCTACGCCAATGATTTTCACCTACAGACATACGAACAAAAATATTTGTTATTTAGTGCATGGATCTATAAACATATTTACAAAAATATATATTATACTATAAAATGTATATTTAGTTCTAAATTGAAATGTTTACATGTATGCTTGGCCTGGTTTCCACTATGAAACTTTTCATTCTCTGAAGCGGTTTACGGAATGGTCTTTCTTTTGAATGGTCTTTTCCTTTATTGTTATTGCTTACTCGTTTTGCTAGTGGTTTATTGTTCCTTTTCTATTTTGTGTTTACTTTGCATAAAAATGAATTGCGTTCTATTGATTATGATTTCTCTTGGACTGCTAGAACTGTATCTAACTTTTCTCTAAGTGTGTCCTTCTTTTTTTGTGTCTTATAACACTACTCGACACGAAAAATACACCTTAAGATAAAAGTGTTTTCTAGATTAACTTTGGACCGCTGAATATGAAACTGAAAATGAAAAAATTTTTAAAAGGCGTTTTCGAAAAATCTTCGAAAAAAACATTTTTTCCCCCTGTTATTTCAATTATGAGCACATATCTTGTAAAGGAATCATCCGACTTACACAAGCGGCCCGTCGTTTAGAAGACAATACCTTATCCTTTCCAACGATATACAAATTGTCCAAATCAGATGAGATGTGGGGAAGTTACTGACGATGAAAATTAAAAAAAGTACATTTTTCTACCATTTTCAAAAATTATAAATTGTCGAATGCTTTATAGATAAACAAATTATCTCCTCTGGTTTTAAAACCTAAGACGAAAGATATATTATTTGTGTAAATATTAAGCCTAACATCAATAGATTCGATAGAATAAGATATGGCATCAAATGAAAGAGTAAAATTGTCTCCTTTTAACTAAATTTTCTATTTTGAACTTTCAAAACCAATATAGAATAAAATTTAGATGTATGAATTTACAGGATGAGATCCAATATATGTAATTTTTCCTTACCTGACATATTTTGCTCCTTCCGACTATCAATTGTTCTGGTCTATGACTCGCTGACCATCACTTTACTTCTTATGAAAAAGCCCAAAATTGGGTCGATTCCTGAATCACCAAAGACGAGATTTTTTTTTGCGTTCGCGAGTGAGTATTGAGTTCTTTTTGTTATTTTGACGCTTAATTCAGAGAAATTAACACAATGTATTTTAGTCATCTTTTAGGCATAAAGATTCTATATGGTGCGCGGAAGCTGAATAAAGCCTAAAATTGGTTCGAATCTTGGATCGCCCCCCAAGACTAGGCATATTTTCAATTCAAGTGAGTGTTGAGTACTTGAAAACAGCATTAAAACAACTTTATTGGTTCGAAAGTTATTAAAAAAAGGCGGAAGCTGCAAGTCGAATGACGTACAAAAATTCTAATTTATTTGAGTATCAGTATTTTAAATAATAAATAGATACAAAATCAATGAAGTGAGAATAATGAAATTTTGACACGTGATCAAGGAGGTTTTGGGTTTTAACATAGTTACTTTTCAAGAAAATTCTACATAAAATTTCAAGGATATAAGGGATTAGCATTTTCAAAGGACCTTTTTCATATCCTTTCTTTACAAATAGATAAAAAAGACATTTTATTTAAACTCTTGAGCCTTTCCTCTTTCATTTGATGTACATATCGCCATGTTCTAACCAGGTTAAGTATTTTTTATATTTTTTTTATTTTTTATCCCCTTCAAAATTTTGAAGTCCTTTTAAAAGGACAAAGCATGTAGAAATGAAAAACTGAGTAGGTACGCAGTATTACTATATTTGGTCTCTAATTTCACGCCCACATGAATTTTTTCTGGTGTGAAATTTTTTTTTAAATTTTTGTCGCACGGTGAAATCAACACCAGTGCTTGTGCATGGATAGAAGTATTACCTGAGTGTTGGTCTTTACAAAAAAAAAAACTTACTTACTTCTCCAAATGACATTGGCTCCTTGGTGAGTTGGTTCCTTTTCGCATTTTCAAAAATGAGAAAAGTTTTAATGTGATTAATTTCTCTTTTTTAAGATTTCCATACATTTGGTAACTGAACTAAACTGATCCACCAGTAAAGTAATTAAGGGATATTAGCAGATTCATTCGAGGATAGAAATGGTTTTAACCGCTTCCACGGTCACACTTTTACTCAACACAATGCGCCCCAAAAGCCTTTGCTGGAACTTGCCGATTATCGATAAGTTACCCGCTTAAGCCAACTTGGCTAATAAACTGGACCATACATACGGTCTAAGTAATTTTCTCGAGAGGACTACTTAACCTGCTTACCTACATAAATAGGTGTATAGGTTAGGTTAGTAAGGACTGTCCACGAAAAAATTGATCCCTTGAAAACTGTGAATATTTACGAGAAGAAAAAGTATCTAAGAAACAAAATTGCATGCAAAGTTGTATCCAAGTACTATCGTAACTACTAATGAGAACAACAAAGAAAAAAAATTAATTTCTATCGTTTCTAAAAAAATTCCGTACTTTCCCTTTTACACCACCCATTATTTTCTGCACAGTCGATACAGAGACTTTCTCAGCAGATTCCTTCCACTTTTTTTTTTAATTGAGTTGCATCATTGACCACGTTTTGTGTTTTTGAAGATTCCGCTTCACCATCGCTCAATAGGACATAGTTCTGGACAGTTTGCAGGGTTACATTCCTTGGGTACAATACTGATATTGTTTTCTTCATACCAGCTCATTGCAGCACTTTTCTAAGCACTGTTCAATAAAAAATTTTTGGTTTATTGAGCGTGTGGTGACTTTTACAATATTTTTCCAGAAGTGCATATTGCCTGACAAATCAGCAATTTGTTGGGATATTTAGACTTTTTCTGCATCTTAGATAACACAGCACAACAAAAAAACACTTTTTTTCTGTTGCATGGAGTTTTTCTACTGTTTCTTACTAATTTGGGTGCGCTGATTTCGAATCTATCCTCAGATTTTTTCTAGCAGCTCTAGTTTGTGAGATATAGGTACCGTGTCATTTTTTCAGTTTTTCCTCTACTTTTTCCATATTTTTGATTGTAATTTCTAAACCAAAAAACCGATAGACATGATTGCACCTCGTTGCATTAGCAACACCGCACGGCTTCTTTTCCGATGCAACTTATTTGTATAAGTTTTAAAATGCTGCGGTAATTGGACCTCAAAGTCGGAAAATATGGAATTTTAAGGCGTTTTCTTTGATGGTCAAAAACATACACAATTTTCGTAAATCAATTAACGAGTTAGGTGTATAATGAAAGCCCACACGTGAAACATTACAACACAGCCAAATTATTTGGCGGAATACACATTCGCATCGAAATAATAGCAAAAATGTACCATAGTCAAATTCAGTCGTTTTCCTTAAAAAATTAGGGGCCTCAAAATATGCTCTTTTATATGTTCCATTTATAGTCTGAAATACAAGCAAAAAACAAAAATATTTTGAATTGCTCGAAACAAAAAAAATTAAAAACTTTGCATATTTTGAGGCTCCTAATTTTTTAAGTAAAAAGACTGAATTTGACTATGGTACATTTTTGCTATTATTTCGATGCGAATGTGCATTCCGCCAAATAATTTGGCTGTGTTGTATTGTTTGATGTTTCTTCTTAAGATATTCATACACTTCGTAACTTGATTTATGAAACATCTGTACAATTTTCGCCATCAGAAAAAACGCCTTGAAATTCAATATTTTCCTACTTTGAAACCTTATTACAACGCCAATTTAGAACGCATAAAATTGATTAATGTCAGAAAAAATGGCGCGAAATGTAAGTGCAACGATATAAAAATCATGTCGATAGGATTATTGGTTCAGAAATTACAGTTGAAAACGAGAAAAAATCCGAGGAAAATTCGAAAAAGTGACACGCCCATTTTTTGCAAAAACTAGAGCTGTTACATAAAAACGGAGTATGGTTTTGAAAACAGCGTGGAAAAACGATTCAGATTCATGTAAAAAACTCCATGCAACAGACATGCTGTTGTGCAGTGTAATCAAATCGACCTTTATAGGTTTGTTGGACAAGTAATCCCACCAACCTAGCTTACCCAAGTAGGCAGTGTTGCCAGATACCTGAAATGACTTTCTCCTAAATCTTAAAAAAATACTGAAATTTCCTTCCAAAAGTTAAAAAAATCTCCTAAAATGTTTTTATAATTTGCGTCATTTTAAATGAATTATACTTCCCATAAAAAAATAAAAATACATACTTACATATAATTGTTTTTAATGCAGCCTTTTTTATTCATCTTCAGCTTACCAACAAAAACTTAACAAAAACAAAACATATAACAAATGAATTAAATAAAAAGTGCCATTTTTGGCGGAATTTCATTGTAATAGAAATAAGTGAGAACGAGATAGAACGAGCTTACTTTTTGTAAGCATACAAATTTTTAACACAATAGGATGCTCTGACTATTAAAATAGTTTCCAAAATATGTTTTGTTGTCAGTGTTCCCAATACATCATACTTCCTTATCCAAATATCTCCTAAAAACCACTAAGGATCAGAAAAATCCCCTAACATAAAATATAAATCTCCTAAACTTTTTCCTAAACAGTTCTTCATCCTAAAAATTCTCCTAAAGAATCTCCTAAATCTAGGAGGAAATCTCCTGATCTGTCAACACTGCAAGTAGGTGGGCAACCTAACCTATCAACCTAACCTAACCCAACTTTCTCCAATTTTTGAAAATCAGTCAATTTGTTGCCAATGTCAGTCGTACTGTATTTCATTAACTAATGAATAAAAATTAAGAAATTCCAAAATTGATGCAAATACATTCCAATGGTAAAGTCCACTTTACAATTGTTACACAAAACAGTAACGAAACCAACCCGGCAATCCATTACTTGTTTTTGTTGCGTCAGCATTTTCGGCGACTATTTGAATTTCTCAACAAATAACAAATCAAACAAAAAGCCCAAATGCTCTTAGCCAAATTACAACAACAACTTAATCGGTCGGTTGCCGGCGCGCCAGTGTTGCATTTGCTGTGTCTGCGACGTTGCGGTGCAGCAGAGCGAACCAAAAGGCGAAAAGATGCAATAAACAGGCAGAGCAACAAAAAAAAACAAAAACCTGCAACAAGAAAGCCGAGCACTGTCTGCGCGTTGAACTTCATGGCAAGATTTATGCAGCCACAAGTTTTTGCTAGCCATGACCGTCGACAATGGACAACACACGCGCCGAAAAAAGGGCATCAACGTTGCAATCTCAGAGCGCGATGCAAAAAACTGCCATGGCCATAGCCACCGCCGTCGACTGTGCAACGCCGCATTGTGTTGACATTGGGCAAATTTTAATTGAAAATTTCAAATTTATCAGCACAAAGTTTGAATTTGCCAAACAGAATTTTTTTTTGCTACTTTTTGATACTTTTGGTTGTTGATCTTTGCTTCGCTATTAAATAAAACAATTTTTGCATGTTTTTTTCTTTCAAATTGACAATCGGCATTTTGTTTTTATTCATGTGTTGTTGTTGTTGTTTTTTTCATATCATTTATTCAATTTGCTTTTACACTTTTTTCCATCATTTCATACAGTTTTGTGGTTGGGGTTTCATACTTACAGATTTGCTTATGTTATAAAGCCAACTTAATTAAATTTCTAACATATGCTCACTAATTATTCGCGTTCAATATTTACTTTGCATTTCGCTGTGATATAGTTTTTTGTTTTTTTTTTGTTTTTCTAATTCCATTCGGGTAACGGTTTACAGTGTTTTGCTCTAACTAGATTTGTGTCTGTGACTGAGGTGTGTGTGTGTGTGTGTGTATGTATTGGGGGCTTAAAAATCTATAGGGGGCACTGATGTTTTGGACACCGATTTCAAGAATTTTTGACATATTGAAATTTCATATTTAATTTTGAAATTTTATATTTCGTATTGAAATTTTATATTTGACAAACGAAAATGTCGCTGTGATTCCGGCTGTGAAGAACGATGAGTTTAAGGTTTGAATTTAATTTAGTGACAGTGACAGTGATCAGTTTAAATTGTATGGTTTTCCTGGAGTATATAACTTCTAAGGATCAGTTTGCACTTCAAAAATTGATTTGCCAATTTTAACTAACCCAAAAAAATTTTACGTTATAGGTTCAATTTCATGCCTGGGGTTCATTCACAGATTCACAGTTCAGAGATTCATTTATGGGGTGAAACAGATGAAATATTGAGAGAAATCATAAATTCAGTATAGTTCCAGCTTTTAAATATGACAGGTAAGAACAAATAAGAATGTCTCAGTTGGTCTTCACAGTCTTTTTTATATGCTGAACTATTTTTTGATCCTTCCTCGCTCCGCTTTGGAACAGAGAACCTCAACAAGGCAAATTACTTGTGTTGGTTACGATAATCAACTGAAATTCTGTCCGGTTTGATGATTCTGATTGTTTTGATTCTTTTGCCTGTTCTAAGTCTTTTGTTGATCAGTTAAGATCGGAGCTCTGGTTGAAGATTTATGACCAGTTCTTAGTGAAAGTGTTGCTATGATTTATTTGAAAATTTGTTTCAGTATCTCAGCTCTTTCAAAAGTTAATGATGATGGTTAACAGACAAATGAAAAAACGGACAGATGCACATGGCTCGATCGATTCTTTTGGTAATTCGAACCAAAAATATATAAACCACAAATGTATGTATTTTTCTTTCTTTATTAGCTACAACTTCTTTCAGGCGCGAGACTTTACTTTCCAAGCTTTATTGTAGCTATGTGTCACTGCACTGCATCAGTTCGTTCTGTTTATAGACATCACTTTCTTTCCGGTCCCCGCTTCTTCTCGATCTTATCAACCAATGTTTTCGATGACTTAAACCAGGTCACTTTTGAATTTAACAATATTTGGTGGCAACTAAAGTGATATGTTGTCTGATATATGAAAGAGGGAAGAATATAATAAAGGACCATAAGCATCCTTAGGGCAGTAACATCCAGGAACAAAATTAGATCAATGCAAATAAGATCGATGCTTTTACTTTTTCAGTTTAGACAGATCACTTTTTGAAAGGTGAGGTCAGGCAGATGTCTAAAGTTCAAAATAGCTGAAGCTGCACCTATGCTTTGAAAAAGGACAATACGATCTTCTACTGAAGGTACAAATAACTTTAAAGCTTAATTCAGAGAAATTAGTAAAATTTATTTATTTTTTATTTCTTTATTTTTTATTCAATGTGTTGTGAATCGTTAGCTATGACTTTTCCTATTTTTCAAAGAGAATTTGTATGCTGCTTTCAGGCACTCAACACTCACTTGTGTTGAAAAAATTCCTTGATACAAGACTCGATCCAATTTTAGACTTCATTCAGCTTCCAGGCAGCAGAGGGACTCGATTTGAAAGATGAGGAAAAAATGTAGCTAAAAATACGACAATACTTTCAATAAAGTAGATTGTACACATTTCTCTGCAATTAGCTTTAAAATTATAAAAAACAACTCAACACTCACTTGCGTTGAACAAATGTCTCGTCTGTTGAGGCGATCGACCGATCGATTTTTTTTTAAACTGTATCCTTTTTTGAAAAACAAACTTACGTAGATTGCAAATTTTCAACGAATTTCAAGTACTCCTTGAAAGTTTTTGCTCCAATATTGTATGGAGTCGAAGCACTCTGCGATCCAAAAATGTACTCACTTTTTGGTTTCTTAGTAGAAGTCAAATCGGTCAAGTCGGCCAAAGCATGAGTCATTAACCGGAATAAGTGATAGTCGGAAGCAGCAATGTCTGGTAAATATGTGGCGTGAGGTAGGACATCTCATTGAAGTGCCTCCAAAGTATCTTTGATGTTCCATGTTAACTAACTAACCCAATATTTGACCGCCCATTTAGGATTAACAGTTTTCGTGGGATCAAAATGGCACTAAAGCGCTAATTGTCATTGGCGGATCCAGTCTGATTTCTCTTAACCATTTTAACTAACTTTGGAATAGGCGACTGAGCATTGTGGTCCTGAAAGGTTAGTGCTTCCTGCAGGTTGATATGGTCAAAGCGTAAACGTAAACTTTAGCGAAACGACACATACTGATTTTTAGAAGAAAGTGATGACGCTTTAACATGAATACAAGTTTAAGAATACAGCTACAAGATGGTCCAATGTGATTTAATGCTAGGTACGCCATCTTTTGTAAATCACTTAAAACTTATTGGTGCCACCAATATGTCTACTTTTGAGGATCATCATTAAACTGGCCAGATAGCAGGTTCCTTATGTTAATATTGGACTGGTCATTGGTCAATCTAGGAAAAGCAGAAAGCCAAAGCTTATTACTTTCATTAGTAGAGAGCCACACAAACTCAGAGATGAGCTACAATTGACTTCTTCTACTCATTGATGAAGCTGTGATTTACAATCTTCTTCTTCTCCTTATTGAGGCAGCCTTGGTCTCAACTACCAAGACCTGATCAATATACCTGCCGATAAAATAAGTAATGAACTGACAATCAGCGTCGTCATGGCGACGACGCTGATGTGCAATTACTCTGTAAAATAGTGAAGACCTTCTTGAGAGCTCCAACTGTAAAAGGTGAACCTATGAGGTTAACCTGAAGCAGAGCATTACTATAGTTCGAGATCAGACTAAATTTTAAGTTATAGAATATTGAGGTTTTAAAAGAAAGGCAACTGAAATAGTGGTCCTTGGGGTGTTGGAAAGAAACGTGATTTTTAAAATCTTAGGACCTGTTTAAAGACATAGACATGACCATGTCTCCCGTATGGACAATGAAGCTCCGGCGATGAACGGTGTTCGAGGCGGTAATTGGAGATCGACGGTGAAAAGAGGTCTGCGGTCAATAGATAAACTGCTATGATAGCCCAAGAATTCAATTTATTGGACTTTATGCCCAACAGAGCGTATGAGTAACCTAATCAATTGAAGATATAGTAAAGATAAATCCATTACTTTTCTAATAAATGGCTTTAGTAATCTGTATTTAGACATATGGACGATGAAGCTTTGGTGTTCGAAGCGGTAGTTGGAGCGAGAGAGAACCAAGTTTGGTACGCCTATTATTTCTTGGTGTGACAACTGGACAAGGCGCCTGGAAAGAATTTTTGCTGCCGTAACCCAGTAATGGTTCGATATGGCCAGTTTAGGAGGTAATTGAAACAATTTTGTCTGTCAGCTTACCAGGAAAATTGTAACTTTAAAACATATTTCGTATGAATTTGTTATTGTTGCACAACTTTGTGCCTTTGTTTGATTCACTTCGGTGTCCTGTAGTTAGTTTCGCGCAGGCCCCTGTAAAGCATTGTGTGTGTATGTATGTGTGTCTGTATTGCATGTGCGTGTGTGTGCTTTAAGCTTTTGTTCGGCCTTTGTTGTGTTGACTGCACTTGTTATTTATAGTCGTAGTTGTATTTGTTTTTGTAAATTTGCTTGTAGTTTTTTGTTTTTGTTTTGGTTTTTGTTTTTTGTCTTTGTTTCTTGTTTATTTGAGCGGTGTAGTTTTCATAAACGCATATTTTTTTTTAGGTTGCTGCTAAGTAGGGTTTTTTGATTTTTTATTTTTTTTTTAATTTTTGTATATATTTTTTTTTAATTTTTGGTAAATTCGTCTAACATTTCCACTACAACGTGTTTGTTTTTTGTTTTTTATGTTTTTGTTTTTGTTTTTTTCACTAAGCAGGTTTTGTCGTTTATGTACATAGTTGCGTTAAAGCGTTTGTTTAATTGCAATTTTTGCATTTTCATATTTTCTCTATTTGCTTGCACATAATTTTGTTTTGTTTTTTAGGTTAGGTAGTTATGCAGCTTTTAGCTTTTTGTTTGTTTTTTCTTTATTGCGCTAATGAATTTTAATTAATTTTCTTGTTTTTCAGATAATTTTTGTTTTCGGTTTGACTACCTCAGGCATAACTTGCTAAACAGTTGCATATATGTATGTATGTATGATTTTTTTGTTGTTGTTGTTGATTTTTTGTTGTTTACTTTCTCTAATGTAACAATGTATGTATGCACTTGTATGCCATGTTGGGTTTGCTTTGGTTTGTTCCTATGCATACTATGTATGAATGTATGTATGTATGAATGTATGACAGCAAGGCGTGTAGACGGTGTCAACAGGATTACAATAAGTATTCGCGCATTACGTTATGCTCGCTTAAGTACTTGACCGCATAAGTATTTGGTTGTTGGATTTTTTTTATACACTTAAACAATTTCTATGCGCTACGATGCGTTATTTGCCGCTAACTACGCGGCCACACAATCAAATGCGGCCTGCAGTTGCATGTTCGGTTTGGTATGTTATGTATGTAAGTAAGCATGTTGCTGGTAGTTAGTGACAAACGCAACACATATTGCCAATGAATATGCATTGAGGAAGACTTTATTTCATGATTGTGACCAATTTTTTTCGTTTTCTTCGTACCTTTGGTTTTGTATAGCTTAATTTCTATTTATTTGTTTTGTTTCATTATACTAATTGCTGCTTATAAAAAAAAAAATAATGAAAAGAAATTATATTTTTAGAAAAGGGAAAATTATGCAAAATTTCGTAGACGTTTTATTTGACTTACAGTTTGTGCCAAAAGTATTTGAAAACTGGAAAATTTTTTCAGTTGTAAGTTGACATCATTAACCTATTCGAAATTTTGTTTTTAAGAATTGTGCACACCTCATTTGAAGTCGCCACGCCTCTTTGTTAGAGTTCTGGAGCTAGTTTACTTTTGAACAATTTTTGCTAAAAACGAGTTAAATAAATTTTGTATCAATATTTTTTAATTACAGAAAAATTATTTAATATTTATGGAAAAATACAAAATTATCACGTTTTGATTTTATTTAACTATTATTAAAGAAACAGGGTTTTGATCAAACGCGCCCAATTCGTAGACTTCAATTAGAACACAAACTTTCCCTGATATCGCTGCAAATTATTGGAAATTATTTTGGGGATAACAATAAAATTTTTGTAATTTACTTTGAATTCACTTCTAAAAATATTAATTTGTTGGTGCTTGAAATTAAATTAAAATTAAATTAAAATTAAAAATTTAACCCATAAATCAATCGTAGCTTTTGCTATAAGATGACAAATAGGTTTAGTTGCTCTCAGGCAACTTTTGGGTCGAAAGGGTTATAGTGCAAAGGATAAGATGGCTTCAGTGGCACGCACAAGGGGGTTTGAGGGATCAAACTTCCGCCCCTCAAACCTCAAATGGTTTCAAATGATATTGGGTTGAAAAGTTGAAAATAAAATCATAATCAATCAAATCAATAAAAAGTGTGCGCCACTGGATGGCTTGGACACGTAAAAAGGATGTCTGAGCACAGAGCAACAAGACAAACGTTCAAAAGAAACCCAGTAGTCAAAAAAGGCGGACAAAAGGACAACCAAAGATAAAATGGTTAAAATCAGTTATCGAAGACCTAAACGCCATGAGAGTTCAAATTTGGTGGAGTCTGTCTAAAGAGAGAGAAATCTCAAGAAGAATTGTTGCTGAAGCGATGGTTCTCTGAGAACTGTCATACTTTGAAAAAAGAAGAAGAAGAAGAAGAATTAGGAGGACGAGGAGGAGAAGAAGAAGAAGAAGAAGAAGAAGAAGAAGATGATATTACTGCACAGAAAGCCGTTCACGATAGTCCATTCGGAAGCGCGCTTTTCATACCAGATTCTTCTAGGTTTGATTCCATAGATCGGGCTGGTTAAACACTATTCTACTTCTATTCCGGTAATCTATTTTCTTGCTCCGGACAGAAAAATAAGAATACATTTGAAGAAAAAGGTCCTGAATCTTTGCAAGGTCTGAAACTTTTCAGACCACAGTCGGAGTCAAATAGAAAGTAGAGTAAATTACACAAAATGAGACACGGCTGAGTGTTAGTGTTGATAAAAAAAATAATACATACATACTTGTCTACATCCGAAATTGCTTAACTTAAAGTCGCTTAACTGAAATAGAAGTACAGGTTCAATTTTTATTCGATAGTTCTCCTGAAAATGAGTTCGCTTAGCTGAAACTTTGAAAAACAGAAACATTTGGTTAAGTGATAGAATATTTTGGATCCAAAACATAAATTTACACTATTTCAGTTCCGCCTAAGCGAAAAAGTTGTGTGCTACATTTCATAATTCAAAAATACATCCCTGATTAGTGGATCAGCTGATGTCGTTAGTTGGCGCGGTTGGCCTCAAAAAATTTCCGAATTAGAATTTTTTTTCTTTTCACCCATCCGAAGTACGCTTAATTGTAAGGAATTTAAATTACGGGACTTCGCTTAACTGAAAAAACCGGTTAACTGCAACTAAAAGGTCGGAAAAATCAACCTGCAGAAAAGCGAATTTTTTTTCCACTACAATTTCAGATACTTTTTGCACATACTGTACACTTTTTTCCACTCTACTCTTAACTTCACTTAGCTAAAATAAAAAATAAAAAAAATATAGTTAATTATAGTTAAAAAAATATAGTAAAAATAAAAATATAAAATTAATTTCGTTAAAATAAATTAAAAAAAATTTAATTCTTTAATTATTTTAAATCGAAATTATTGAATTTTCGAAAATTAATAGAATTAACTAAATTTTTGAAATGTTTAATTTTTTTCTCATTAGTCATTTGCAGTCAATGCAAATGGCAAATTATTGAATCCACAAACTGGAAAAGCACAAAAACCACTAATAAAAAAATAATAAATAATAACTAACACCAACCCAAACACAAACGCAAACAACATGGATACCAACATTTCCGTTTCCGTTTGTGCGTGTTGTGTGCATGTCAAACGGTCAGCTGGTCATGGCTCAAATAATAACAACAACAACAATGGTAATAGTAATAATAATAATACTATGATAGCAGTGAATATTTATACAGCAGTGTTGTTGCACTAATAGACTTATGCAGATAATGCGCCTTTGTTGTTGTACAATTGCACTTCATGTGTAGACACACACACACAAGCGCGCGCAATATTTATTGGTTGGTGTTCGGCGCGATTTATTGCATTGCAAATTTTAAAATTTTTTTCATAGTAATTTTTTGTTGTTATTTTTTTATATTTACAATTTATAGTTGAATTTAAGGCGCAACTGAAATTGTGTAGAATTTACAGATTCATTTTTGTTATTAAATATTAAGTTGTTGTTGTTCTTTTTTTTGGTTGGTTTGTGTTGTTTGTTTGTAGAGTTGAACAATGTTTTTTTTGCTTTCGTAATTAGTTTTTGATATGTACAAATTTATCAACTTATCTTTATGCGTTATGCGTATTTGTGTGTATACATAAATAGTTAGATTATACAATACAATATTTAGGTGTACATTGTGATATGTTTTGTTAGAATTTTTACACATAATTACGATTACTTAACTAAAAGTATTCATTGCTTTTTTTTTTAAATAGTAGAAAATATTCAACACACCACAAGCCATTTGTACAAAAAATTATTGCACAATTATTTCAATACTCCGTCGATACTGTACAACTTTCATTCAATATAGAATACTTGATACTAATATTTAATATGTTTGTTAAAAAAAAAATTTATTAAAGAATTTATTATTTGATATATCAAATGTTAACTGCAAATATAACATTTTGCTGCGCTGTGTTTTTGTTTTTAGTGTGAAACCTTTGGAGTGAACTTGTCGATGAAAGCGTTAGATGCCAAACAAATGCGATAGAAATATTTGAATAAATTATTTGCCATTAACTGATTGAAATTCATTGGCACTTTTTAGTGCCAAATAGAGTTTTGTTGTAATAAAATAATAAAAAAAATAGTAAAAAAATTACACAACACATCTGGAGAGATTACCTAATATTGATAATTGTAAACACTTTGAAAAATTGTAAATAAATATATTATTAAATTATTATTATTAATTAAATATATAAAGGAGGTAGAAACAACTTTAAATAAGATTAGTTTACGTTGGTTGGAGTGGCAGCCCTCTTATGAGGACAAGAAGATCTTTGTGGAACCGCGCGGCTCACGAGGACAATCCTTTGTTATCTTCCTGATATTATTATTATTCCTGATCTTAATATTTTTTATATTGAATGCTTTTACCAAAACTTTAGACTCCTTTTATGATACGTTTGTCTATTATTCGATACAAGGATTTTGTGTTACTTTAAAAGTGCCAGGACTCATGTCGAATGCCTCTGAAATTTTATTTTGTATTTCAATGCTGAGCGATTTGTAATTCCAAAGCTCTGCCATACTAAAAATTTCAGATGTATGGGCGGCATCACGCCCCCTTGTTCCATGTCAATGCCGTCGCATTTCAGATTTAAGTAAAAAGGTCGTACCGAGTGTCATTGAAGTGCAACTTATAGTTCCAAAGTTGCACTGAAAATATACAAAAATATGGAAAAATATTCAAGTGCAACTAATAGTTCCAAAGTTGCACTGAAAATATACTAAAATACTTAAAATATTGAAAAATATTTAAGTGGAACTTATAGTTCCAAAGTTGTACTGAAAATATACTAAAAAATACTAAAAATATTGAAAAATATTCAAGTGCAACTTATAGTTCCAAAGTTGCACTGAAAATATACTGAAATACTAAAAATATTGAAAAATATTCAAGTGCAACTTATAGTTCCAAAGTTGCACTGAAAATATACTAAAAATATTGCCACGCCCCTTGTCCAACGTTCATGAAATTTTTCCAGTGAAACGAGACATCCACGCTATGACTAATTTAAATGCTGTCCGACTTATAACATCAACCTTGTTCAATATTATAGATTTGAGTTGTATGGGCGATGCCACGCCCCCTTGCCCATACACAACAGAAAATATTCAGAACCCATAACCTGGACGTATCACCTATTGTGTCAAAATTTCAGTACCAATTGTTCAAGTGGTTTTCGAGTCTAAAAAGGACATACAATCTGAGAAAAAAACATTCACTTTTATGTCCCAAACACATTGAAGACGGCAGCGACATGGCCATACGACTTCAAAATAATGTCCTATTTAACTGTCGCCATGTAGTCAACTGCTTGATTACAATGAAAGCGGCAGCAACAGTAATAAAATCATATTTTTTTTTGCAACTAATCACAAATTGGAATAATATATCCATTTCATTGTTCTATAACCAATTTAATTTTCAACCGGTTGCACAGCATGAAATCGACAGCACTCGATATTTGTTTAATACAAAAGTTATAAACAATCGATTAATGAATTAAGTGCTCATGCACTTAGTGGTGTTAGAAGCTGTGGCGTGGCTGACAACGATGGCACGTCTGTGGTGAACTTAAGGCCCGAACCCACATAAAAATCGCAAATTTTAATCACTTTTTTGAAGGCTAAAACAAATGCCAATGTGTTTTAATTTATAAAACTGGTAATTTTTAACTGAAATACTAAACAATTTGTAATTGTTGTTCAAAGCACACTGAAAAAGTAAGAAGAAGAAAGCCATTGCTTTGGTTTTGTTGCTTACAAACCAGAAATACTTCTAAGGTTGGGGACAGCCATAACTGTGGTTAATGGTTGTGTGGCCGTGTAGTTGTCGTCATATTTTGACTGGTGCGGTCGTGTGGTTGCTGCCATCAATGTGTTTGAGGCATTATAGATAGCTTGGGTTGGTAAGGAGCAAAAAGCCCAGAATTTTGAATTTTTTTCTGCTCAGAGACAAATATAAATGAAGTGTAAGACCATTTCTCCTTCTTCAGAATGACAACCACAAAAAGGTGGTTCTGTACAAAATAAATTCTCTTTCAGTATTTCTAGTCATTAGGCAATTTTCCCACTAATACAGCAATTATGTACTAATCAAGTTCCGGCCCTGGTTGAGTAGGTGTCTAGATTGCTTTTGGTTTAGCCAACAGATTTGTCTGGCGGTTCCAAAGTTCCAAAAAAGCGAATGAAACTAGTAGTCGCTTAACCCTGAAATACCGCATTCAACTAACATTTGCATAACTTATTTTTCATTTTCATAACTTAATAATTACATAAGATCTTTTTTAAATTTGTCAATAATTGTTCTCTTCTGTACTAAATTATTATGAAATAAATATCCCGGCAAATCAGTTTAACCAGTAATTGCCTTCACACATGTTTTAGGCCGCGTAGCGCCCCACTTGATTGCAAAATTCGATTGCAAAAAGTATTTTAAACTCAGCGCATCCAATTAAGACCCATAAAGTCTCATAAAAACTGTCAACATTAAATATATAAACATATAAAATCAACGTCAAAAACGATGCGACAATTGACACTGAAAAAATCCCATCAAATTCAATCAAATTAATTTACAAAAACACAAAAAACCTGTCGCATAAAATATTAAATATTATTAAATGCAAACAGCAGTTGGCGACCGCGCAACAACGTCAACGTTTAACACGTTCAGTATCAGTTGAGCAAATGTTGTTGGTGTTGTTGTTGCCGCGACAATGCCGCTTCGACGACTTGGGCCGCCTGCCACCAATCGATTTGTGGTTGTTGTTGTTGCAGGCATTTAATTATAAGTTTGCATTTAAGTGTTTTTTTTGTCGCTCAATTCACTTTTGCTTTTTTTTAAATAATTTTTTTGCATTACAAAAGCAAATGAAAGGATTGACACTGAAAAAAAACAAAATCAGTTCTACTTGTGTTGTTGTTGTGTAGCAATTTACAAGATAGAATGAATTTAATGAAAGTGTAAAATTTTTAAGTGATATTTCATTTTATTTTCAATAAATTATGTAGGCGGCAAAAACGCGCACACAGAGCAAAGCCAACGGAAATTAAAAAAACAAAAAAATAATGTTAAAAATTATATGCCGCCACAATTGATAAGGGTTGAGTTGATATGAAAGTCAAACGGGAAAAAGTGAAACTGTGAAAGAGCGCACTGCTTCCTGCTGTATAAATTAAACACGGCCTAGTTTAAGGCGCATTGCCATTGAGTGCAGTCGAGTGTGGCGGCATGAAATATTCGCTGGCGCTTGAAAGCAAAACTTCCTATGCAAATGCGAAATTATATACTGGACACTGAATGTGTTGTTGTTTTTGTTTTAGCCTTTTTAATCATTTTCATTATAAAAAAAATTGCTATCTAACTTTTGCCTTAAAGGCCGTTTGCGCATACGTTGCGACCGCAGCTCGCACATGTTCAAATTAAAATTCATACTCGGAGTTAATTTATTTGTATTGCACGCTGTCTCACTCGCACAATGACGCGCGTGTCATCTACTTTACTCGCATTCGAACTGGGTCGAAGCCTACACCCTGTGTAAGTGTGTGTGTGTGTTGTCTTCGCTCGTATAGTTAGCTACTTCAATTTATTATTATTATGTAGACAGCAGTTCGTATAAAAATTTGTTTTTTTCTACAATTACCTTCTACGATTATTTATCTTTAACTTTGCGCTAATCTTAGTCCTTGTCCTTGCGATATCAAATCAATTTTAAACGTATTTGTATGAGTAATTTAACAAAACTATAGATGTATGTGTGAATTTAATATGTGTGATTATGCACGAATGTAACTGTGGGTATGTTAACCACAGCATGTTTGAAGGGAAAAATTTATTGCTTTTTGAAAAATTTTTAATGCTTCAAATCGCTTCAAAGTTGGGCAAACAATTTGTCAAACTTGAGGAAATCGTTGTAAGAATATCTAATAAGAAGTAAGTAAGATAATAAGAAGTAAATGATGGTAGAGAAAGCAAGAATGTTAGATGAAGCTTAGGTTTGTTGCGCGACAAAATAACCTACAACTTATCTGGGTTTCTGGACACTGCACAGTGATTCGTTCCATAGAAAAATTCAAAAAATGTATAGTCTCAGAATTTAAAGATTTTTATGTCATTTGAAAGGTAAAACTCCAACTAAGAAAACCCCAAAAAATCTGTGCGAAAAAATTGTTAGTGCAAGTGCAAGAGCTGCTCAAAGTCAGAACTTTTTTCACAAAAAATTTTAAACACATATTTCCTGTTTTTTAGTCTATTGAGTAAAAAAAATTTTAAAAAGTCATGGTTACCAACAAGTTGCAAAAACTTTCAATATGGATTAAGAAATGATGTGGGCATTTTCGCTTTTAATGTTTTCTCAAAATTTGCAAAGCTGAAGCTTTTACTTCTCTTTTATTTTAAAATATTTTTCTAAATTAAATTTTTTTTCTAATCTAAATTAAAAATCTGAAAATTAGCAAAACTTAGAGAAAAATATCTAAAAAGTATGTGAAAGTATGTTCCTGAATTTTTTTTATTTTAAGAAGCATTCTTTCTTTGTCGGATAATGTAATTACATTCTCCGATATCTTCCGATCTCAGAAAATAATTCAATTTGAAAAGTGGTCTAAACACCTATTTTTCTAAAAAAAATTATATTTTTTATCCCTAAAAGTATGCAATCTGCATGAAAAATTGAAAAATCTGCATGAATGCAAAACATACATCTATTATTATCATTTTTATTGCAAAACTAAGGGGTCCTCATACAATTTCTGTTACTTTTCGCAATTATCAATGTTGACGTTACCGATTAAATGTAAAATCTGAAAAATCTAGCCAACACACTCGTTGCTATAGCTCACCAAAAATGGCGAAAATTGCAAATTCAAGTCTCGGTCATTGCCAAACTACAAAAGTTTAAGAAAAACAAAATGGAGACTAACTAGCCTACCAAATTTTATTTAGAACAGACCACTCCTTCTAATTTTGTCCCGCGGTTGTATGGAGTCGAATCACTGTGCACTGTGGTGTTGAAGGTAACAGAACTGCCGATAAATTGGCTTCATCTGCGCAGCAAGGGACAAGATTGTTATTGTTTTAAATGTACGCATTCACATGTCGCTTTCAGATAAACATTGCTAAATAATGTTGAACACCGAAAGCATTAAAAAAAACTAAGATCAATTGTTGGTTGGCCTAATGATAGGCCAAAGGATATTTGACAGTGCGCTATGTCCTGCCTGTGGGAGGATAATGAGACGGCAAACCAGTTTTTGTGTGTCTGCCCCGCATACGACCGCATCATGTTGGAGACATTTGACACTGATGTGTAGAGAAGTGACCATCTTCATCAAAGGATCTGTGCAAATATCTCCGGAGATTGGATAAGTTTGAAACAAACTAACAAGGAACCTCAAGTCGCAGTACAATGGACGAAATTATACTCTGTCTGAGTGTTGCTGGGCTGTTGCAACCAAAAAAAAAAGATTGCTCTGCTTTCATTAAGTTTGATTCGGATACATGTACATAGGTAAGAAAACTCTTGGTCGCAGTGCTAAATAGTCTGAAATAGTATTTAAGAAAAAGTTCTGATTCCTGAGATATTATCTCTAACTACCGGAACCCTCATAGCTGAAAAGTGGCTTAAATAAAAATAAGTCTTTGAAGTCTGTATAAGACACTATAACGCACACAACGGCCTATAAGTACAAGTCCCGTTGTGCTAAATTCAATAGGATAACAAATGCGAACTTTGTCTTAACGATTTGAAAGTTTTTCAGTTTACTTGGAAGTTAATTATTTGGAAATCTCACACATTGAATGTTAATGTCTCCTTTAAAGTGTATGACTCTTAACACTGGAATGCCACTTATTGCTTTTCGCTGTAAAATTCAAATATATATAATTTTCAATTGTTTGTTCTATAACATATAACAAAAGCAAAACCTACAATTTTAGTACAACTGAGTCAGTTTTTTTGCGGTCAGAGTGTTGCTTTCACTTTGTCTCGACACACAAAATTATTTATCAACAACAAATTTTGTTCTGGATTATTAGTTCAACAAATTTGTTTGCCCAATTGTGCAACACAGAATGGAAAAACCAGTCACTGACTAGCAATTATGTTGAATATGAACAACGAAAATTATGAAATTTTCAACAAAAAACGAACCTCAATAAATCACACGAAAAATATTTACAAATTGATTACTTTTCATAACTACTTGTATCTATGTATGTAAGTATGTATGTAGGTATACATGTATGGTGTATGTATGTATATAACTAACAGTTTTGTTGCAAACACAACACACATTTATACACATTATACGTGTATCGGTAACATAATTAACTAAACTACTCACAATTAGTAGTTGGCATTTGTTTGCTTTATGCTAATTGTTGTCAGCTTAACGATCTACGCTACGCTACGCTACGCTACGCTACACTACTCTACGCACTCAAACACACAACAACACAACATACGCTGGCCATGTGTGTGTGGTTGTGTGCATTTATCGGCACAAATTATACATTAGCTAATGTTGAGTGTGTTTGCCTGGCATTTTAAAAATATTGTTGCATGTTATTTAGTATTTGTTCTGCGGAATGCCATTTCATAAATTAGTCAGTTGCGGATTTCCATGTACAAATGCTTACTTACACTTATTGTAAAATATCATTGTAAACCTAGATGTGAGTGTGTGGTGTGAGTGTTGGCGCACGGGGCGTATGAGTGCTTACGGTCATGTTGCTGTCAGCGCAGCGCCGCTGCTACTCACGCACAGCAGCAGCAGCCGCTGCAGCGCGCCGCTCAGACTGACGGCCGCGAGCGTCAGCAGCTGCGGCAGCCACTGGCCGCGGCCGGCGGGCGCCGTCGGACGGGCGCGGTGTATGCTTGGCGCGTGACTGCTTTCGGGCCAAACAACTTCGACTTCGGACATTTTGAAAATGCTCAACAGCCGGTGGGATTGCAGTTCGTGGTGTTCGGTGTTGATGTGGTGGCTGATGGTGCGCAGTATGGCGGTGCACTCGTCCTGAAAGCGAAAAGATAACAAGGCCCGGAAAGTGTAAGCAGCGGTTCGGTGCATGAGTTGTGGCAGTTGTTGGTTAATTTATAGCGCAGCATGGGCATTGAAGTGCGCTCAACTGCACACACACACGCACACTGCCGGTGTCGGGTGTGTGTTTGTAATTACCTTTTCTTTGCGCAGCAGCTCGATGGCTTTCAGTTTGGCGTCGTGCGGCAGCCGAGCGGCAATAATTATGTTCTCGTCAGTCATATTGAAGAGGGTCAAAGTGCACTGCGTCTGCAAGAGTTGAGAAATTATTTCATTAATTCATTATGCAGTGCACAGAAGAAAAATGGAAAATTTGGTATTAAATATTGAATGATTTTAATGTAAGTCAATTGATTAATTTCGATATTTTGTGATAAGAATGTAAAGGGCAATATGGCAAAATTTTGTATATGCTTTCGTACCTGATTATCGATATAGGACGTGACATACTGTTGCAGCGCTCTGACGGCATCCTGCACACCGAGATTCGTATGTGGCCGCAAGAGGGCCTCGTCGGCTGAACTGTAACCGAGCAGCAGAAATACGCCACCTGATGTAAGAAAATATAAGTTACAAAAATGTTAAAAAGTTGCATAAAATTGTATTTGCTGAGCATTAAGTTTAGTGAACAAGTTATAAAAAGTTATAAAAATTGAAAAAAAAATTGAAGAAAATACAAAACAAATTGAAGATTTTTTCTATAATAATTTTATAAAATGTTTGATAATATTCGTGTGAGATTTTATAAGTGTCTATCACTATAAACTATCTACAATTCATCAATTCAATCTTCAATTTTCTTCTATAATATTTTTATAAAATTTTTGATAATATTTGTGTAATATTTTTATAAATGTATATTACTAAAATCTATCTTCGTAAATATAAAAAGTTAAAAAAAACAAATAAAGTGAAAGAAATTCAAAAGTAAATTTCAATCCATTTGTGTTACATGAAATTGAAGGCTTTATTTAAGGTATCATGGCACGTTAGAAAGGGGAATTTTTAATGATTTACAAAATTATTTATTTTTCAGCTCCTTTATTATCAATCTTTTTGAACATTTTTTACAATATATTGAAGGTTTAAAGAACACAAACAATTTTTTTTTTTAACATATTGGTGGAGCTGAAGTCGCGTAAAAAAAAAACACATCCTCCATTACGGACACTTAATCTCCGGATTGGCTCGACCGATTTAAAAAAAATTTTTGTAGTTCTTTTTATTAATTTATTTTTTACAAGAATCCACCACAATATTGAAGACAAATTTTTAATTTAAAGTACTTTTTCTGGGGAAAAAGGTGAAAAATAATTTTGTAAATCAATAAAAATTCCCATTTCTAACGTGCCATGATACCTTAAGTAGTAAGTAAGTAGTAAGGATGATCAGATTTGGCTCAAATAAGCTACATATTGTTCAATATCTTGTTGCCATTTTGAAGGTAGTTCCTTTCTGACTCTCTTATAAAACACCTCGTCCTTTTTGGTATCAAACTAAGACAGTCGATCTAAGCTTCTCGTGAGGCAAATATTTCACGAGCAAAATCATTCGCCATAGACAGGAAGAAGTGATAGTCACTTGGTGGCTGATTCGGACTAGAAGGTGGATGTAAAACAATCTCCAGACCAAGCTGCCTTAGCTTATGTCCAGTAATTATCAGAGTGTGTGACCTAGCGTTGTCCTGATGGAAAAACATTTTTTTCCATTAGCCAAAGGTGGCCTCTTTTGGGCGATTACTTTCTTTAGACCGTCTAATTGCTGACAGTACAAGTCCAAAGAGTTGGGTCGCAGGAGATTAGCTCATATTTAGTAGATAAAGATTAGATCTATTTAGATTAGATCTATTTAGATCTATCTAGATTTATATTTATTGGTAGTATCACTTTTAACCCTCTGCAACTGACGTTCCCTAATTTTGACAATATTACGGATGTGGTGGTTTGACGGACATTCTGAAACAAACTAAATTATTTTTATAAAGTTTTTTTATTTTCATTTATTAATAGTTGAAATTAAATTAAATTGTTAATAAGCCAATGTAAGGTTAAAATGTGACGATTGTTTAAAATTATGTGGTTTATTTTAACTAGTCAAGTTTGAAATTTTCAAAGCAATGCACGGAGCTTTGTTTTGCAGTGTCTGTCAGACTACCACATCAGCTGCAGGGGGTTAATTCGCGTTTGAACAAAACTGAGTCAAGATATTACAAAACTGTCTGAGAAGTTTTTCAAGTACGAAGTCATATCTTTCTAACGGCATCTAATGTAACCGGATTACACTTTTACAAAGTGAGATAGAGATTGGTAAAGACGATCTATTGGAAAAATAATGGATATCTTTCTATTAAATTTTTTATTGTCTGTAGGGATCAAATGAAAATATTTTTAAGATTTTTTTTGGTTTTTCTTAACTTTCTGTATTACGCGGTTTATTTCTCTATTGTGGCACAATAGATCTACAGATCGCAGTGCATTATCCCCATCAATAATAACTTTTCAATTTTAGTTATTTAACTATAGCTTTAAAGTTTTCCATTAAAAGTTTTCCATTCAAAGCTTTAGTGCCAAATTTCAAATTGCAAAAGTGAGATATATATTACTATAGCTGATCTATTGGAAAAATAATGAATTTCTTTCTACTAGACATTTGATATATTTTATACCTTAATTGTCAGCAGGGATCAAATGAGAAATTTCAACATTTAGATTTAATATTTTAAAGATTTTTGTTCCCAACTTTCTCTAGAATTTTGTTTTTGTTTTTTCTTAACTTTCTCTATCACTAGGGTAACTTTTCAACTTTAGTTACGAGTATTCAAACATACATATAGAAAATATTATTTCGGTTTTTATTTATTTTATACCATAATTGTCTGCAGGAATCAAATGTGAAATTTCGAAATTAAGTTTTAATATTTTTAAGAATTTAAAAAAAAATATTTTTCTTAACTTTCTCTATCACTCGGTTAACTTCTCAACTTTAATTATTCAAATATAGCTTTAAAATTTCCCATCAAAAGTTTCCCATTCAGAGCTTTAATGCCAAATTCCAAATTGCAGGGATTAAATGTGAAATTTCAAAATGAAGTTTTAATATTTTTAAGATTTTTTTTGTTTTTTCTTAAGTTTTTTATCACTCGGTTAACTTCTCAACTTTAATTATTCAAATACAGCTTTAAAATTTCCCATCAAAAGTTTGATGATTGATGTTTGATTTCCCATTCAAAGCTTTGGTGTCAAATTTCAAATTACAAAAGTGAGATACAGATTACTAAAGCCGGTCTATTGGGAAAATAATGGATTTTTTTCACTAGACATTTTATATATTTTATACCATAATTTTCTGCAGGAGTCAAATGTGAAATTTCGAAATTAAGTTTTATTATTTTTAAATTTTTTTTTTTAATTTTTCTTAACATTCACTATCAATCGGTTCTTCTTCTCAACTTAAGTTATTCAAATCCAGCTTTAAAGTTTCCCATTAAAAATTTCCCACTCAGAGCTTTAGTGCCAAATTTCAGATTGCTGTCATTAATTATGGCATAAAATCTGTCTGGCCTTAGCAGCACGTAAATCTATCGCTCGACTGCAGAATTTTTTTTCCGACTGCATGGCACACTTGCTGCCAGCGGTAGATGCCACAATTGAATTTCATAAAAATACCACACACCACAAAAGGGAAAATAAAATGGAGCGACGACGACGAAACGCAAAAGAGTGCGTCACACTCACCTGGCAGCGTGTACTCGCCCTGCGGCGGTTTCATGCATATGAAACGTCCCGAGTAGCAGAGGCACCGGCCGCGGAATGCCTGATACGCGGGTGATGCATGGCTGTAGAAGGCCAACGCGGTGCGGCAGGGCGCGAACGGCACGCAGAGGGCGTGACAGGTGAGCGTAAGCGATTCACCGCAGCTGCATAACTCACTGCATTCGGCGTCGTCCAACGAGTAAATCTGCAGGTATGAGAAAGACCAATGAAAAAAAGAATTTTAAAAAAATTTCAGGAAAATTCAGAATAATAATAAAAAAAAAATTCAGTTGATAAGACGAAAAGTAGCGGCAGCTGAGAAATGCATTAACATTAAATTGGCGACAACAAAGAATACAGAAAAATTCAAATAAATTCAAGTGTAAAAGTTGAGTGTTGCTTTAAGGCTTAAAATCGTGGCATACTTTTGGGCGTAGTTTAGCTGCAGTTGAATGCAATTGAACGTATAATTTTTTAAAGTGCCTTAAAGACGACGACATATGATTAAATTTCGCCTTCTCGGCTGCACTTGAGCGAAGCGTCGTCATTATCGTCGTTGTCCGCTGCAGCAACATGGCCGCCCACACATTCTTGCGGCCATTACATAATGCCAGCATTTTTTTGTTTGCTTTACTCACGCAGGGTTTTTGTTCTTCTTTTGCTTTGTGACTTGTCGGTTGAGCGCACAAGAGATGCGCGAGTGCAGTTCTCTGTGCGATTGCAGTCGTGTCTTTGTGTGTGTGTGTGTGCGAGTGTGTGAGTGTGAGGCTGCATTTAAAGTCGCTGCCGCTGCTGCATGCATGTGCAACAGCCAAGGAAATGCAATCCCTTTCACCTATTCCGTAATCTTTATTTACCACTTTAGTCTTTGTGGTTTTTTGCTTTCTTCTCGGCTTGTGCAGTTTTTTGTGATTCTAATTTTTTGCACGCTTTTCAAAGCCAACACAGCGGAAGCGGGCAGATTGTGTATGGTGTGCTCAACGCACCAGCAACAAACAAAGAAAAACACACGAAGAAGCGGCAAAGCAACATCACTGCACTTTCAAAAGCATGTGAAATGCTTTTGTTTTCTTACAATTTCATTGTTTTCAAATCGCTGTGTAAGATTTGTTCGAGGGGAAAAGTTTTCGTTGGCCTTGTGTGCGTTTTCGTGTGTGTGTGTGTGTGGGCATTATGCAAAGCACACATAAGCAGAATGAAAGTCAGCAGTTTTGCCAATTTATTGCAATATTTGTTGAGCTTTTCTAAGGATAAATTAATGGCATATTGCTGTCAGTTGCTATGACCACAATTATGTATTTCCATGTAAACAAAAATATGACGAGCGCATACAGAGAAGGGTCGAGTGCAAAAACTTGCATTCATTTTTATAAAAAAAAAATGGAATGCTTGAGGTCGTTCTCAGAAAATTAAAGTTGAACAACAGTCAACAAGCACTTTAACTGGAATTCAGCAATAACAAAGCGAGTCCAGTAATCAGACTCGGCTTCTGACTGATGATGTAAATGCCGCCTACCATCGACAGACTTTCTCAACACTTACCCGCTTGCTGGTACCTTCGCGTATCAATTGATCCGACTGATGTGGGCGCTGCACCACGCAATTTCCTGAAAATAAAATTTTAAACATATTAAATGACAACATTTTGAATAACAACTCAAAGCAAGAAAAAGCAATCCAACCAAACTGCAGTCAAAGTTCACAATACTTTCGTCAAGTCAGCCACACAAAAGACCCAAAAAAAGCGCAGAAAGGCGCCACTTGTCGCGTGCTGAGCGAAAATTATGTGTTTGCATTGCCAATACAACACTGACAGTGTTCTCAAAATCCCAAAGGACATACAGCAACCACAATACGAATCAGCGGACAGTGCGAGCGAGCGGCGAGTCTTTTAATAAAATGCTCAACATACATCAGCCATTTGAAATAGACACACACACACACATAAACATACACATAGCCTTTGCTAAGTTATTTGTGTGCACTTTGTTTTACAAGCTGCTCGAAATGGTGGAATTAGTGGTGCAAGCGCCGACATTGACGTCAGCGCCAACAACAAAGCGGCTGCTCGCTGCTCATGTCGCGCATTCATCAAGCCGTCAACAGTTCGTCTGTGTGTGTGTGTTTGTTTGTGTTTACACTAATTGTTCATGCGTGTGTGTGAGTGCAAATACAAACACGAGGAACTGTTTGCGACAACGCGCAGTTTACAACAAATGAATGACTGCCCAACGACAAATGTCAATAAGTGTTGACCACTGACGCTGCAGCAGCTGGCCAGTGGCCAGTAAGTAACGAAACTCTCAATAAAATGACACATAATTTTCCAAACAAAAAACTATTCATTAGATATGTAGCAACGAGTAAAGCGTTTGAACTCTGAAACCAATGGTTGAAAAATGTATTTATTGAGTACTTGACGCATTGTTGAAACGTGCAGTGTATGATTCTGATTAATAGATACTTTATGCCCCAAATTCTTGCTGCTACGCCGGAGCTTATGCATTCCCCGATTATAAATTGAATTTTCAATAATTTCAAATCATATCTTTAGGCTAATCATACTTCTCGACATCTGTACTGTACGCGATTTAATGGGCCTATGGATTTCAAATTTGGTGAAAACACTTCAAATACAAAACAATTCGACACACATTTTTTATATTAATATATTTGATCTGTGGGTAGCAATTTTTCTAGTTGCTGTTAATCTTTTAAAATATACAATACTCCTTTCCGAAAATTTTTTTTATATATCGTACAATTTTTGCCTACATTTTTTTTTGACAGCGAACGTACTTTTTATGGAACGGCTTTTTAATTTTTATTTAGTAGGCTGTGTTGTATGATTCTGTTTAAAAATATAAATCATAATAGCCGTGGTTACACAGTATGAGTGACTTTTGTAAGCAGCTTTTTGCAAAACTTTGAGAAACCAACAAGTGACGGTGCTTCGGCGAAAGAATTTTTAAATGTAAAATACTTTTGGGTAGCAAAAAGCCAAATAATTTAAAAGTTTAAATGTCAGTTTATTTATAAAACTCAATAACTTTAACATTTTTTGCATTTAAATATTTTTCCCGAGTCATTAAAAAATTGTATCGTATGGGTTTGGTTACACAATTTTATTGTTTGCTTGCCCGCCACGCCCATCTGTAAACAACATAACTAATAAAATTCAACTATTCGGCAAATTTCGGTTAAGAAATAGATTAACTAGGCGACTTTGTGTTTTACTGGGCAGACACAGGTTATGTAAGGTTAGACATGCGTACTTGCCACTCCCACTACGATAATAAGAATCGGCTATATTAAGTACCTTTCTGTAAAGCTATACAAATTTTAATTTATTCTATGTTTTATTGAGGGGAAAAGGACTTTGCAACAACAACAACGGTTACATAAGCCCAAATAACTGTGACTTAATTTTTTTGTATATATAATTTAAATAAGTTTCGATTAAAACGAAATCACGTCTTTAATTTTTTGTTGTTATAATTTATGTTTTTTTTCAATAAAATCAGTGAGTTGTTCGCATAAAAAAACGAAAGAAAAATTTCATGAATTTTTACTCCTTTAGGGACTATTGCACGATATATCGTACAAAATTAAACTGTAATTCTTAACTGAAATTATGATTTTGATATTTTGATTAACTTTATTGTTAAAATGTTCAAAAAGAGAAGTCGCCACGCCTCTTTGTTAAAGTTCTAGAGCTAGTTCACTTTTGAAGAATTTTAGCTTGAAACGGGTTAAATAAATTATGTATCAATATTTTTTAATTACAGAAAAATTATTTAATATTTATGGAAAAATACAAAATTATCACGTTTAAAGAAACAGTGTTTCGATCAAACGCGCCCAATTCGTAGACTTCAATTAGAACACAAACTTTCCCTGATATCGTTGCAAATTATTGGAAATTATTTTGGGGATAACAGTAACACTTTTGTAATTTGCTTTGAATTCTTCTTCTTCTAAAAATTTTAATTTGTTGGTGCCTACTTAAATTAAACCCATAAATCAATCGTAGATTTTTCTATAAGATGACAAATAGGTGTAGTTGCTCTCAGGCAACTTTGGGTTCGAAAGGGTTAATAGTATCAACAAATATTTTTATCTCCTAAAAATTTAGGAGAAAATACCAATTTTTGATCAGTTCGGCAACAATGATCACACTCAATTTTCGCAGGGCTGCTCAGCACATTCCGGAAGGCGAAAAACTTGCTAGTGCGGCAGCAGTGAAATTACTATCAGAAAATAATGATTATTTACTTTCAGAAAATAGCAGTCACACTATGCAAGTTTTTCTATCGAAAGAACATTCCAAGAAGTTGGAAATAGCTTGCAGAAAGTACTTTTTTGGTAGTCACACGTGCAAGTTTTACATTTTAGAAAGGAAGTAATTTCTGAAAGCGCTTTACTTGCATAGTCTGACAGCACCTTTATGCTTTTTTAATATTACGTTCAATGCATTCTAATTGACCTAATGCAATGTGTTTTTGTTAAGTTTTTGTTGCCAGCCGACATCGTTAATATTTCAACGCAAAATTTATTCATGGTTGCGGGCGCACTTTTCAACCGCCAACATCAAATTGTGTCTATTTCCGCTGATAGAATTTGAAAATACTTTTCATGCCTACCAACTAATAAAGCAAACAAACAAATAAACCCAGAAATACACTAACACACACACACACATACACGTAATCACTTGCAAACACTGACATATGTTCATATGCGGGCGGGAGTACAACCACTATGTGCTTGTGTGTGTGTGTGAGTGCATATCCTTTGTTCAATATTCACTCCAATTTGGCGCTGCACACTCCCAGACACACACACACACATAGATATCTATATGTGTGTACCCACCCCCCCACTCTTCATCAACGCCAGCACACTTCATTCATAGGCTTCCCCCGCTCCCGCCCTGTTCTAGTGGTTGGTACTCACTCGGTGCTTGTGTTGTTGTTGTGGTCATCATTGTTGTGGTCGTTGTGGTTGGCGGTTCCGTTACAGTGTTGCCAACAGATTCGGTTGTTTGAATTTGTTCAACAAAAATCAGTTGATCATCGAAATCGGCGAAATCGTTGCCATTCGCATTGCCGTTGGCGCCCGCAGCCATGCCGGCCGCTTCCGCTGTGGCGCCGTGATTGCCATTGGTCGCATGGTTATCGCTGTGCCCGTTGCCGTTGCCGTTTGTGTGTTTCATATTTCTGCCATTTTTAGTGCTTTTGCCGTTTTTGCCGTGTCGCCCGCCATTGCCAATGCCGCCGTTAGTGCCCGTCGCTGCCGCGCCGCCATTGCCGCCATTACCATCGTTGCTGCCGTTGCCGTTGCCGTTGTGATAATCGTCATTTCCGGCATTTCCGTTTTCGTCATTTCCGCTGTGCAACGGTATCGAATCGGGCTGCTCGATATAATTGTGCTCCATGGATGACGGTTCGGATTTTTCCTTTGGCTGCTTTTATTGATTTTAGTTGGCATTTTTGGTTGTTTTCGTTGCGAGTGGTGTTTGTTGGTGGTGTTGTTGTTTTTGGTATTTGTTGCAAGTTGCCAGTCATTTTTATTTGCGGTTATAACATGAAAGTAAACAAGTTGCGGCACACACAATAAATTAAAAAACAAGTTGAAATAGGCTTTTTTTGTTTGTTGCTGGTTGTTGGTACGGGAAGTGCACAGCAACCAGCAATAAAATTATAAAAATTAAAAAATAGGAAAAATATAAAAAATTAAAGCATTTTTGGTTCTATTGGCACAATGCAATTGTTGAAAAGTGATTTTTTGTGGAAAAAACTAGAAACTTTCCGCAGTATAATTAGGAACAGGAAGGAAATGACTCCTTTAAATGATTTAAAAAATGCAGTGTTGCATTTGTCGGAGTAGTAAATCGAGTAGTTTGCTGGGGAAAAACTTTATTTTTTTCATTTCATTGTAAAGGGAATTTCCCAGGCTACAATATGGTATTTATTGTACCTTAGTAATGGATTTTTTCGAGAAAAAAAATTCGTTAACAAAAAATTTTAATAAAAAAATTATTTTTCGTTTAAAACTTTTTATTAGTACATCTTACGTATCTAATCAGTTGGAGATTAATTGAGTTTTTTTGATAAAAACTTTGAACTTTGACGCCGAGCCACGCCTTTTATGGGCGTTTCCCAGGCAAAATTTTTAGTTTGTTAGATGCAGGAGCCAACCCTCTATATAAAAGCATACTCATTTATTTTTTTCATGAGGGTTCCCTATACTGTTTGTATGCCTCGACGAAAGTGGGGTTTTTGGGACATTTTTATCGAAAACACAGTTTGAATGTATTTTTTATGGATTGGTGTCTTAAGCAAATTTGTTGGTCGTTAAAATATCTACAAACTTGCCGAAGACAGTAAAGCGATATTCGGAACGATTTAGGACCTATTAGCATTTAAACGTTCGAAGACTTAAGCGACGAACTCGACTAAAATGAGCAAACTTCAAAGTCGGATTTCTCTTAAACTAGAGCCAATCCAGCCAAACGGCTGGTGCATCTCAACTCAGTATACCTATAGAAAAGTCCTCTGAAGGTCCCCCCATGTCTGAATTTGTCGACTTGCACAGTGTTATTATTAATTGGAAATTGATTAGTTCCCCTAATATTAGGACCTCATAAGATTCTGATTTTTTCCCCCTCCCTAACCTTCCTGTTAGTCAGTAGTACGCAGAATCTTCCTGTGTATTTGTATTATCGATATCCTATTTGTGCGAGTAGTGAATCCATAATAGACCCCACCCTGGCCAGCATGCCCGGGTACCCAAGAAATAGTGATGTCCACCTGACAGCCCACCAACCTCAGCAAATCCTTGCAGTCTCTGAGTGATTTGGATTTTATTAAAGGCTTGTTGAATGCTTTAATGGCCACATGGCTTTCGTAAGATATAAACATTTCACCCTGGACGGTTTGCTGTGGGAGAATCTTTCAGGTTTTCTAATTGCAAAATTTTTCGCTCAAAAGACACCACAAACATTAAGAAGATGAAAGGCTTTCTCTACTACTCGACCTGTGCAACAGACGCTTGTTTCAACCCCACAAATAACTGAACTATTAGAGATTATAATTTTGTTTCAAACTTTTGTGTTTTTAGAGGCGTTCGACGCGGTAGTTGGTAGTCGACGGCGAAGAAAGAGAACGTGTTTCCAGTGGAAGCATCAATCATCGTATCATCTCTTGGTGAGATCAACTGAGAACTGACGAGAACTGGCCATAACCCGGTAATGGGTTGTTATGGCCAGTTAAGTAAGTAAGTTTAGTGGTTTTTAAATTCAGTTATATATAAAGTTTCTATTGAAATGGCCCGATTAATCGGACTGATTATAGACTGGTTTAGTTAAATGATTTTGTGTCGAAAGCGTCGGGACAGATTAATCTATTAGGACGCTGAAACCTCTTTTTAGATCCAAGATGTCGTTCCAAGATGTGACAGACAGACAAGTGTACCTCTTGTCACTTGAATATTTACTGTGCTCTCTGTTTGTTTTCATTGAGCAATGTTCTTCATGTTGGCGGAAGTAAGACAATGTATGACAATTCCGGTCGACTCTTGACACTTACTATATAAGCCAGGCGACTTCCCCCTCAGTTGGACTATACAACACACAATTGCGGCAGTCATGACTGAGTGGAGTGCACTGCCTTCTTGACTGTCATGGCAATACACCAAGCGTCAAGTACGCGTTGTTTGTGTTGGGATTGAGGAATTGCGGCAACAGAAAGAAAATTGTACTTTTAAAAGCAAACTGAATAACTAACGTTTGTTGTTACTTCGATTGTAAGTATTCAAAGAAGCATAAAGTTAAATAAAAATTAATTTTAAATGTACCTAACTATAATGAAAATTCTGAAAAATCTCAAAAACCTAATTGAAGATTTTAAAATAAAAAGTATTACATTTTAAGATAACTTTCACAATGGTTTATCTTAAGGGGGTCAATACGTGTAAACGGTATATTTTTGGAATCGCGCATTCGCCGGAAAAATTAATGCAATGTACAATTTTTTTTTCATTCTTTTATTAAAAGGTAGCAGTGCATGAAACAAATTTTTTTTTTGGCGTGCTCAAAATGGCGGCGGTGGTGGACCCTTACCACGTTGGGCCCAAATTCTAGTAGAAGTTGTGCCGACGCCTCAAAAATCATCTGAAAAAATATTGCTATTAGTTATTATGAGAAAATATATGTACCTTCTAAACGAACTAACAAAAACAAAATATTTTCTCGAAAATACAAAAATACGCTCCAACCGAAAAAAATGATCTTTTTTTTCTTAATTTCCCGAAAATGGCGCCGCGGATTTCACCAAAAACAATACAATTTTTAGTTAGTTTAGAAGTTCTATGTTTCAAAAAGTTGCTGCCCAAATTTTAGATCAGTGGGACTAAAACTTGCCGAGATATTCTACTTCCATAATCAAAAACCAGTGTTTCGAAATAATTCGGTTTAAACTTTGCGTTTCCGATATCATGCGGAACGAATTGACCATCAATAAAGCGCTGCTGCAGGGGAACGGGTCATCAGAATTAAAAACCACTTGGGGGGGATATTTTTAAGGCCCCCTGGAGTCTATTTCACAAAAACAAAAATTTTTGAAAATTTTGTAAATTTACACGTATTGACCGCCTTAAAATTCGAAACTTCATTTCCTCATTTCACCATTTTTAATACAATTAAAAAAATAAATGAAAATAATTTCATGTTTCAATTATTTAATTTTACTTTTATGTGTATAGTTTTGTGTTCGGTAAAAAAGTTGAATCAAAAGTCAAAGCCACCTACCGGAACTCCGCGAAAAATATGTGTGGCCGTTTTGCGCGGCGTCTGCTTCGGAGCGGTGGGCGGCAAGCGGTGTGTTGTTGTGGTGCTGACAGTGGTCAGTACGGGCGGCGGCGGTGGTGGCGGCGGTGCACGTGTAGTCGTCGTGGTCGTTGTTGTGGTTGTGGTAGTTGTTGTCAGATAGCCCAGCTCGGCCAGCCGCTTCATGTGAAAGTCCTTTTGCGCCTCCACTGGAAGTGAGTGCAACATGTTGGATAAAGAACCAATAAATAAACAGAACCAATCGAGCAGTAAATTATTAACAAAAATGTCCATCGAATAAATAAATCGAATGTAATTGAAAAGTTGTACTTACCGACACACGGATTCAGCCAGAGCAATCGTCGCCAGCCGACGCACTGGTACAGGTGCTGCGGATCGGTGCCCTGACAGGCGCAGGTGGTGCGCAGCATGGTGCCCAGGATGCCGATCATGGCGGTGCGACAGCCGCTCGGACGGCCGGCACACTTCTTGGTGACGCTGTCCACGGCGCACGCCTGTTCGTAGTACTCCAGCTTCTGCCTGTCGATGGGAAAGCACACAAAATCTATCGTTAGCAGTTTGGCCGGGCGGTGCTGAGGGCAATAAATAATTGGAAGCTAACGGCAGCGTTGTCGTCGCGCCAGCTGCCAACACGTAAAACTCTAATTGCCATGTCGTCAGCGTCTTAAGTGCGCTGCAATTAAGACGTAATTGAAGTTTTCAACGCTTGAGCTCCTTGCGTTCGCCCGCCCGTTCGTTCGCTGCCAGATTCAGCCAGCCAATTTCTCATTTCGCCACTTTGCCAATGACAAGTTTGGAGCTGACTGGGCGAGCACATCTTTCTGCAGCCGTTCACATTTTTTGATGACACTCTATCAGACACACAAACACACTCAACACTGTCACTTGTGAGCATGGGCGAGATTTGTGCCACCTTCGGCCGCGCTGCATTGAGTGCTGCAGCGTGTCAAGCGGCGGTCCCAGCAAAGTCCTTGACGCCGCCTTTGCTCGCATGGAGCGGCAGCGTGTGCACGAGATGGCGCCGGGTAAATGGACCATTTGTCAAATGCAATGCCCCGATTGCAGGTTGTTGGCTGCAGCACCTTTTCCCTGGTTGCCCCACTCATGCATCAACTTTTCTCTGCTGCACATCAACTTGGATTGATGTCAGCGCGTGCCGAAGCCATTGCAGACAATTTGGCGACGGTGCGTGCAATGAATGGCTGACGTTGACGTCGCCACTGGCAACGTCTGACGAAGGTGAGTTGTGGCGAAGGTGAGTTGGGCTGCGCTAATTGTGACACTGGCGTTTTCTTATGGCCGCGAATAAAGCTAATGGTTTCGGTTGGTGTCGTCAGCGGTAAATGTGTGCAAATAATCAGTTTGTCAGTTTCAAGAAAATACTTTGAAAAAAATAATAATTCTTGAAATTTATTTACGGTCAAAAGTTTTCCCTCATCTCTCATTCCCTCACTCAGACGCAGTGAGTGCATTTTGCGCCCGTTTTCATTTCACCTGCACTCTTCTCTTTTTCATCCCACCCACCTTCACTCTACGTTTTTTACTTTCTTTTGCAGTCATCTTCTAATGGAAATCACGTCGGTGCCATGTAATCACCAAAATTGCTTTAGAACGCATGATCAACATCGATAAAAATACCGAAATCATGAAAGTTTTAAATGAAAGCTGCAGACGCAAAGTGAGCGCAACACTTTCCGCACGAATGTGCCGAACGATGCAACAAACTTGGCCATCACTGTGTGCACTTCAGCGTGAAAGGATGGAAAAAATAAAAAAATATTTTTTTTAGCTGTTGTTTGCTATACTTTTGAATAAAAACTTGTAAAGTGAGAGTTCAGTTTGGTTACTGTGATGAAGATTTTTCTTTGTGCTAGTCAAATAAAATTAAATCAAAAAGAAATAAAAAACAAATGAAATTTAAATTGTCAAATCTACCAAAAATGTGGGAACTCCAGACACAAAATTCTAAATTTTTGAAACCCGGAGACATACATACATAATTGTTATTAGATCCCTTTTAAAGGACCAGTGGTGCACAATGCACTGCACATACACCTAATTCTGTTTTTACACGGTCTTTTAACTGTAACTTGATTTACCACGGTTTGAAAAAAAAAATTTTTTAATTTTTTTACACAATTTTATTCCATTTAGCACGATTCAAAATCTTTTGGGCTTAAATTTTTTTTGTCAAATTTAATTTTTGCGAAATATGTTCATATCACAAATTCAGGGAAATTCCCTTTTTGTGGATACAAGCAAATTGACTTGTCAGAGCAATTGAAATGTGTTAATATTTTGTGAACTATCAATGCAATCAGACGTGTTTGGTAAAGAAATTTTTTATAGGCAAATTAGTTTTCCCAACGTTACATTTATTTTAATTTTAACGCATTAAAATAAAAGGTAAGCCAAAAAATATTTTATATTTATTCAGTTATTTATATTTTTTTATTTTTGTTAAATATTTTATGTATCCTTGTTTTTTACTAATTTTAACAGGTTTTAGAGATAAGGAACCAATCACCTATTTTTGCATACGATCAATGTCTTTTTTTACACGGTTTTTCCTGGAACCAATTTACCGTGTAAAAACAGAATTAGATGTAATTTTATTTTTATTTTGAATTTGAACTCAATACCATTTGAAACCATACGTGGTACTCAAATTTTTTTTAAAAACTAGTATTTCGAGGGGTTGACTCCCTAAACCGCCCCTTGCTAATGCCTTTCCCTTCAGATTTCAAATCGAAATGAAATGCCTAAATTAACATAGACCTTTCTTCCAGTGGCGCGCACAGGATTTCATTTGTGCCGAATACAATTCGAAACCATATTTTGTACTAGCAATTTTTGTGTTTGGGGGGTTTGAGTCCCAAACCCCCCTGTGTGCGCCAATGCTCTCTTCTCTCTACTGAGGAATGAAAATAGCACCTTTTAAATACAGTACTTTTCGTTTATAACGAACCCGTTTAAAACGATTTTCCGCCTAAAACGAACCAATTTCAAAAGTACGCGCTTCATGTTTTCGCTTATTACGCACCCCTTTTAAAGCGAACTTTCGGTTAAAACGAACCATTTTGCCCAGTCTCTCGAAGTTCGCTTTAAGTGAAATTTGTTGTACTTACAAATTTCTGAAAACAAGCTCACAGTCACAATTCTTTTAAATTTTCTCTTTTCGATTCTTGTGCTAAAACAATCACATTCATGTCCTTTGCTTGCGCGTTGTAGCATCTCTGAGGTATACGGTACGGAAGTCCAAGGCTGACAACTTTAAAGAGGAAGGATTGAGCAAAGAAACCATTTCAGGGTATAACCCTGGAATGCTTATGTGGTTTTACAATTGTATCACAAAATGTTTGCATTGTGTGTCGATGACTGACTCGAGAAATCCAGGGTTAAAAAAAAAGAAAGCAACGTTCATGAAGCAACACTATGAAGCCGAAATGGAATATCAGCGTTGGATAAAAAGAGCTGAAAAAGGTGTCTACTTCCCATATAGGAGTCGCAAATAAATAAAGAATTAATAAGGATCAAGTTAGGGATTAAATGAGAATAATGTCAAAGAAACTACTTGAGCGATCGGTGAAACGAAGTTTACCTACCACATAGGAATCGAAAGATAACGAGAAAGAGAATGGACCAAGTGGAGAATGCTTTTTTTCAGCATTTAATGAAATGAATTGAAAAATGTGTGGTTTTTCAACAAGGAAATCCGAAGATGGCATTAAGAAGAAAGTTGGAGGTCAATGAAGCCATGTCAGCGATAGATATTGTAGCGATGAGGCACTCTGTGCTGTGCTATGCATGAATGCGAGCATACTTTTAGGCATGCACTTTGAAGTACGGCCGGCATGCTATAATGCCGATATGGCAGGGATGGTTCGCGAACGGATGGTTCGCGAATGGTAATGGAACCATCGGCGCGATAAACCAAACAAGTATAAATGCAGCAGTGCAGAGAGTCGCGTCTGTGTTGAACAAGCAAAGGGGAAACATGCAATAGTAGTAGTGTAAAGTAGTAGCAAGTGTAAATTTGTAAATAAAGTGATAGTTGATTTTTGACTGCGTTTGCGCTGAATAATTGTTTTATTTTCAAGCACAATCAAAACGAACTTGGATTTTCGTAACAATATGCTACAGATATGCTAATAGCGCTATAGATAAATTCTTAAGTTCTTGATTCAAGTCATGTCAGCGTTTAATGAGATGACCAGGACACGATTATCACTTATCATTTCAAGTATTTTTTCTGATCTAAGAATATCTTACAGCAATATATCTACTCCTTAGAATGCTTCTGGTTCCAACCTCTACATTCTACATGTCAATGCTCTACCACGTATTACGTGGTCTGAAAAGTTTCTGACCTCAACATGAGGAAGTTTTTTTGTGACTCTTTTGAAAGATTTTTTTTACTCACCAAAATTACAGGTATGCGCCGATATTGTTTGACAATGCTTTGAGTTAGTCGATGTGAGTGTTTTTGTGAAAATGGAAAAATCGAGTATGGAACAGTAATTTTATATTATTTTTTAAAATACAAATGAAGGACGAGTTGGACGCTATGTTTAGGGACTCTCAACAGGTGAAGTTTTGGACAGCTGAATGTAAACCTGGTCGTAGAAGCTTGGGAAACAATGAGCTTTTGGAACCTCAAAAAACAGCAACCACATCGCTTAACTTCATCAATTTGCTAGACAATCGTCGACTTAAAGTGAGAGAGATAGCAGAGGCCACAAATATGACCAAAGAATGTTTTTCCTTATATATTTTGAATCAAGATTTAGGCATGAAAAAACTGTCTGTGAGTTAGATGTTGCGTTTGCTCACATTAGATCAAAACATTTGCGAATGACCACTTTGAAGGCTGTAACTGCAAATAAATCAGAGCTGGGTGAAGTGTGAATACGTAAGTGAAAACTATGTAGAAAAATAAAGGAAAATTTGAAGAAAAAATGCCTCGTTTTTATGTTAGATTCGAAACTTTTCAGACCATTTTCGTAGATGCTATGAATTTGTAATCTCATCAACATTACATTAACTATCTTCCTAATCAAAATTCTTTGATTTTAAATAATTTTTAATTTTTTTTTTTAGTTAACCTTTTCGCTATTTTGTTGCCATATGGCAACATGCTACTTTGTGGACGTCTGCATCCTCTATTGTTGCAAGAATACATATTTATGTTGATCTTTAGAATAGTTTGAAGTTTTAGGAAAAATACGAAATTAATAAACTGAATATTTAAGTTTAAAGAAGAGAAGTATACACGTTTTTGTAATGGTATATCTTGACATAGTAAAGGAAGAAGAAGCAGAAACAATTTGAGAACTTTTTAATTTGACGTTTTCTTTGAATTTAGATACTTTTTTTTAATTTTGGCTGAAGTAAATGAAGAAATATTCAAATTTTCGTTATGCGGTAAAAGTTTTATGTTTAAGTAATTATTACAGCCACAGCGATGTGGTTGCTCTCATTGAAAAACACTCTAAAATACAGGGTCCGAGTATAAAAATTAAAAAATTTCTTATGGAATGTTGCTAATATAACCACATAGAAGCCTAAGACGTAAAATTTAAAATTTTAACTTTCCCCAGTAAAAACCAGTAGCGAAAGGGTTAAGCTTCTGTAGCAATTTAGAGGTTCGTAGTATTGACTCCCTGTGTAACAAAATAAATACAACTTTTAGGCGACTGCCGTTTTAGCGGGCAACGACAGACCAATAAGCATAAAGCCAGTGTATGGGAAGCTTTCAATCCACATTGCAATAAAATTTCATTATAACAGAGCTAACAAATTCTCTAAACTTTTCTTTATATACTAGATTATTCAGAAATTCTTGAAAGTGAGTTATAGACACTCGAACAGCTCTTGATAGAGTTCGCCAATTTTGACATTAGCCTGAAATATTTGACGTCAACTGTCAAGGAGACGCAGCCGATTACACTGTGCGTGAAATTTGCCCTCAAAAATTTAGACATGGGGGGGACCTACTGGGTGAGTTTTCTATAGGTATACTGAGTTGAGATCCACCAGCCGTTTGGTAAGATTGGCTCTAGTTTATGAGAAATCCGACTTTGAAGTTTGTCGAGTTCGTCGCTTAAGTCTTCGAACGTTTAAATTCTAATAGGTCCTAAATCATTCCGAATATCGCTTTACTGTCTTCGGCAAGTTTGTAGATATTTTAACGACCAACAAATTTGGTTAAGACACCAATCCAAAAAAAGTACATTTAAACTGTGTAATTGCGATATGTGCATTTTTGAGCGCAGCGCAACGTGGCGTATGAGTGTCATTTAATTATAATTAACACTCATATAATTGACACTGCGCAAAAAAATGCACATATCGCAATTACACAGTTTAAATGTACTTTTTTTGGATTGGTGTCTTAAGCAAATTTGTTGGTCGTTAAAATATCTACAAACTTGCCGAAGACAGTATTGCGATATTCGAAACGATTTAGGACTTACTTAAGCGACAAACTGGACTAACATGAGCAAACTTTAAAGTCGGATTTCTCATAAACTAGAGCCAATCTTGCCAAACGGCTGGTGGATCTCAACTCAGTATACCTATAGGAAACTCACCCAGTAGGTCCCCCCATGTCTAAATTTTGGACTTGCACAGTGTTATCAGCAGCGCTATCAGTGGCTTCGATATCATGGACGGACTGATGTCATGGACTGATGTCAGGAAGGCGAAACGCGAAATTTGATTGATGGCCGCACATGAAAACACGCGCGACTGGTGAAAGCCGTAGACCCAAAGTCAGCGACTGCAGCAGCGACCGGTTGCAATTATTCACCATTAATGAAGTCGGTGTCGTAATTAATTACCAAAATTACCACTCGAGTGGTGGACGACGGCGACTTCATTGCGACCATAAAAGGATATCAATGAATGGAGGCATACAAAGTGCTTTACACATGTCTCGTGGCGACTAATCAATTGCGTCGGTTCGAGCGAGCGAGTCGTACAATTAGCAGTGATTATATCGTTCGGAAAGCGCACAAATTGATTTATGAACGCATGAGTTGTGGGTGTGGGCGTATCGACGCAGCATAACTTATGCGTAATAGCGGTGTATGTGGCACAAGATCAAATATGGATTTGAGGTATTGATGCGAGACGTCGACACACACATAACATATGGTCGCTTGAATGGCCGTCTGGCGGTCAGTGGCGCCCGGCGGCTCGAGTGTCAACCGAGAGTGTACTGGACGCAGCAACGACTTGCGGTTTGGTTGGTGTTGGTGTTTGTGTTTGTGTTGGGGGCCATGATGGATGGCATGTGTCGATGATAAATGGGCTGTGATACTTAAACGCTGCATAAATAAACACGCAAGTCGGGTGTGTGAGCGCGAAGAAATGCGGCCGACGCGTCGGTTGGGTAAATATTGTGCAAGATTTATGAGGGCGTGTGCAAACGCTGGGCGCAGCCACGCAGATTGGTTAATTGATTATGCGTATGGGGCACAAAGGAATAAAATGGATGAATGTGTCGGTATTGCGTGAAGAGAACACTTGAACGTTTCAATGGAAGCGAAAATGTGAGATTCAAAGCTGCACTACTTCAATGAATGAATAACTGTTGGCATTATTATTGATGTTGTGACGAGCAATGAGCCGCAAAAGGATTAATAGTTGGCTGGGGAATTATGTTTTAAGGATTTGGGTATTAGGGAATTCTGCGATTGCTTGAAGAGGAATGAAGGTGAGGGCTCTTGTATTTATTTTAAATTTGGTGAAAAGATTCATTAACACTAGAATGCCCGACAATCTGACCTACCTAAAATGCCCATATGTAGTCATTTTGACTACAATATTGTTTAGTGACTTTTTTTATTTTATTGGTTTTTAAGTAGCAAATATGAATAAATGTACGCGAGATTAAAATAAAATAAGTATTTAGTTTTAATTTTTTATGGTTGGTGAAATTTGGAATTTGTGAATGAATTTTGTGAGTGAATTTTGGATTGAAAATTTGGGAATTATCACAGCCTAGTATGATATTTTTTTTAAATGTTTGCAATTATTTGATTTTTTCAAATTTCGCAATTGAAGATGCATATTTTTCTATTTATCAGTAAGATTTGCTGAAAATGTTCTATAGGTAGTCAAAATGACTCCTTTCGGGAATTTAAGGTAAATTTTGCAAAATTGGGGTAACAAATTTTTTTACAATATTTTTAATTTACTTATTCCATTTAGCTTTAAAAATTAGTAAAAGTCACGTAAGATATTTTTTTAGAAAGCGATGCAATAAAGGTTATTTATAATAAAAGACAATAAAAGAAAGATAAAGCCAAAATGACTACCTTGGGCTAGTGTTAAGGTGATACAAGGGGATTTGCGGTTCGAAAATGAGTATAAAGTGTAGGTAGGTACTAGGGATGGCAATCTCGGACCACTTTTGCAATCCCCGGATTTTCGGGACTGAAAATCCTAATCCCGGGATAACGAGATTTATTCGGAATTGAATATAATATTTTAAGGAACAATATTAGACGTATTTTTCAATTAAGTAAATTACTTTAAAGTACTTTAAAATGAAGAACAAAATATTCATGACAAATAACGTAAAATTAATAACATAAAAATGCAATTAATTGTAATTTCTCTGGTTCAATACAAGCAGGTGAAATCGTATGTAAATCTTCATATACAATACTATTTCAAAATAAGTAAAATTCGTTGTGAGTAATATCAAGAATTCAAGTTTCCGTATAACTTTAAACCTCAAATCAAACTTTTATATCAGCTGTTATTTTCTTTAAGACTCTTATTGCTTAATCTCGTAATTTTGGGCACTGGCAATTTTTACTGGAAAAGTACCCAAACAAAGCTATTTTGTATAAATGCATGCGTACACGAACAGAGCTATTGTTGCATTGAATCTGATTCAAACGTCACAGGCAGTTTGAAATTTATTTTTTGTTTTAAATAATAAGGTTTGCCGTTTTCGAAAATAAGGTGACAAAAGTAAATAGTCAGCTTTTTTATGTTTCGATCCCGGGATCGGACTTTGTCAATCCCGGAATTTGTCGGGACTGAAATTGTCCGCGATCCCTGACCCGGTACCTAGGCCATGAAAGCCTATTGTGTTACCATAATCATGCCGGCTTCGATAGTCCAGTGGGTAGCGTGCTGGCTTCTCATGCCGAGGCGCATAGGTTCGAATTCTAGCTCAGGTTGGTGAAATACTTGTATACTTCTAACACTATTCACATGAAGGAAATGAGAATTATAAGAATCGCACAAGTGCACTCTTGGCAGGCAATGGCAAAACCTCAAAGTATGAAAGAAAAACTGCCAACCGGCGTTCGGATTCGTCCACCATCCGCTTGAAAAGTGTGTTGTAACACATGTTGGAAAAAATAGTGTTGGATATACATTTAAAAAACGGGTGAAATATGTGGCATTACAATGGTTTTCTTAGGCCTCCAAGTGTGCTTCTTTTCAACTTTTTTCGCACTACTAATCATGGCTTAGGCTTGTCATCAGGCTGTTGCCAATTTTATCTCCGGACCAGAGATAAACAATTCAAATTTAGGTTTGTTTCCATTTATTTATTGTCAAAATAAAGAGGAAGAAGAGACTTTAAACCACCTTCCCTGCTATTGCCTGGCTCTCTCTCTAGACGAAGATTTGGATAACCTTAAATCACTCAACATCAGAAACTTGCTAGAGTTTCTTTAAAAACCGAATTGGCTTGTTTAGACTCTCCGACTTGCATTAAGACAGATCACTTTCTCCTTGTAGTATTACAATAGGCCCATTTTGTGGCCTAAGTATGTTTATTGGCTGACAGCCATTTTAGCATAACCTTCACATAATTTATCTCTACTTAATTTTATTTTATTTATACCTTGATTTGACATAAATTCTAATTAAAAATCTAGAAAGTCACACTGTGCTTGAATCGGTAACTTTTTAATCTCAACAAACGGGGAACCTAAGTGGTAAAACTAATTCGAGTACGCTGAATCCAACGTTTAGATCGCGTTTTCAAGAAATCTTCAATTGAAGTTTGGAGGTTTTCGTGCCCCAAAATGAAAAAACTAGTTGTTTGTTTTATCATTAATTTAATTTAAATCGATTGGAAACTTTTCTATTGGCAAAAATATATCAAGAAAACGGCATTTGAAAAAATAAATTCAAAATGGTTATCAATTAAAAGTGATTTTCATGGATTTTTGGCCAAAAATCTAAAGTTTTTAATTTTTTTAATTTTCAAATTCATATAAACGGGTGGAATGTTTGGAATATTATTCGAGAAAATGTGTAATGAACTATTTTTAAAAGGATGGTCTGAGTAACCAATTTCAAATTGAATTATTTTCTGAGATCGGAAGATATCGGAGGAAGTAATTACATTATCCGACAAAGAAAGAATGCTTCTTAAAATAAAAAAAAATTCAGGAACATACTTCCACATACTTTTTAGATATTTTCCTCTAAGTTTTGCTAATTTTCAGATTTGGAATTTTGAAAAATATTTTAAATTAAAAGTGAAGTAAAAGCTTCAGATTTGTAAATTTTGAGAAAACATTAAAAGCGAAAATGGCCACATCATTTCTTTATTTATATTGAAAGTTTCGGCAACTTCTTGTTCACCATGTATTCTTATAATTTTTTGTACTCAATAGACTAAAAAACAGAAAATATGTGTTTACAATTTTTTGTGAAAAAAGTTCCGACTTTGAGCAGCTCTTGCACTTGCACTAATTATTTTTTCGCACAGATTGTTTTTGGTTTTCTTAGTTGGAGTTTTACCTTTCAAATGACATCAAAATTGTTAAATTCTGAGATTATAAATTTTTTGAATTTTGTCTATGGAACAAATCACTGTGGAATGGTCTGAGTAATCAATACCTGCATGTGAATACCGGCGCCTTATCGCTTATTGAATGTCTGAGCTTATTGAATATCGAAGACATCGACACCCTAACTAACCAACTAATCAACTACTCTTTTGAAATTAATTGCAATATCTTTAGCAGGGCCAAAGGACAGACAGATGCTTAAAGTAGCAGTGTGAACTCTTCAGAGAGTATTCAAAGTCTCGATTTATACCAACACCTTTTACATAGTTACAAACATTCACCTCATCATGACTTTATGCAATTCTTTTCAATTGCATTTTTCTAACCTTAACCTCCAACACTCACCAAGCAATTATAGACCCAACTGAACTACGCATCTTAAAAAAAATGTATAGAAAAAAGTGTATGCATTGCTTTGAATTCTCATTAAAACTTTAACGAGCTTTTCCTTTATGAAAATGAAAAGGAAGACGAAGAAAAAAACTGAAAATTACGCAACAAAAGCGAAGCATGGAAAAAAATTCAAAGTTAATTATCTCAAGCACAGACCATTCAGATTTACGGAAATTAGTTGCACGTTCAAGTTGCGCAGACGGCATTGTTTCGGCGCGGGCGACAACCGGCAGCCGGCAGCCGGCATGTGTCGCATATCAAATGAGCGCCATTAGCGCAATTTAGTTGTTTACTAAAGCAAGAGCGATTCACTTAAAAGGCAATTAATTTCGCAGCCACGTACTTTGCGGTCGTTTAGTTGGCAACTACGTAATGGCGACGTGTAGCGCCACCAGTGCTGCCACATGCCACAACACCCGAAAGCGCCCGGCACAGTGCACAAACGGCAGTCGGGCCGCAGCGAGTGCAGCAGTTTGTTTATGTGTCGGTGTTGCTGATTTAGGGCTGCAGCCCGACGCCCGAACTGGCGAGACGCTGCACGCGCAAATCCACAGCCGCAGCGCGCACGGCAACGCGTTGCATTCGTTGGGTGGGGCTGCCTGTCGCCTCGAGATTATTGACAGCGCGCCGGCAACGGCATCCTTGGTCGGAGTGCTTGCTGCTTGAGTTGAATTATTTGAAGAACGTGTGTTGCTTTTAATAACTTGGTGCTGTTGTTGTTGTTGTTGTTGTTGGCTGCTGTCGTTGTTTCGACAATTTCGCCAACGAGTCGCAGGCGTTGCGCAGCAAAGTGTCAATTTTATGATGCATTGATGCGGAATTGCACAGCACAAACAGGTGTCATCCACCCGTCAGACGTGCCGGTGCCGCCTGTTGGCTATGGTTATGGTTGCTGCATAAATCGATGCAGTTGCTTTTCATAGTTTGACTGGAGGGCTTTGCCAAGGACCTGCAGGGCGGCGGTGTTTTTAATTACACCATTAATTATTGACTGGAATTGGAATTTAATCGAGGCAGCTTCGCTTGCTTGAGCGGTCGGTGCTAAGTGGTGTTTAAGCCGACAGACTTCAACTATAACAACACATATATTTAAGAAGAATATGTGACTTCGACGACGGTCGAAGAAGAGCGAAAATAAAAATGAGCAAAATGAGAATGTAAAAAGTTATAGTATGATAGCTTGAGTTTAGTAATACGAAGTTTGATAGGACAATATTTAACGTGTTTTTGACAGAACATTCATTGTGCCACGTGAATTTCAGTTATGCCAAATTGTTTTTGAAATTGAGCACTTTAAACCTTCGTTTGGTAAAAATACTCCACCTAATTCCATAGAAAATTTATAGCCGCAATCACCGATCAGACATCTATTTCTTTTGTGTGCCGGTATTTTTAACGTAAAAAATATATATTGCAAAATAATAGTTACCACTCAACGTAAACAAAATATTTCCCATTCATAATAGTTACTGCCAACGGAAAAAATAATTTTAAGAATATAAACGTTACCGAGCAACGGAAAAAATATTTTTCAAAAAATAAACGTTACCGAGCAATGGAAAAAATATTTCTTGCTGATAACACCGTGCGACAAAAATCCAAAAATTTCAAAATACACGAAAAAATCGGTATACTCGAAAAACTGAAGGCCAAATGTAGTAAAACCGCGTTTTTAGTTTTTCTCTCTGACGTCCGGATGTTTTTTTAAAAGACTTTGAAATTTCAAGGACATGATTATTTCAAAAAATTATTCTTAAAATTGAGCGCATTGTAGAATAACAATATGGGTATCAAATGAAAGAGAAAAATCCTTAGAATCTTAGAAAATTTAATTGCAAAATTTGGTGCAAAAGGACGAAGAGGTATTGAAAATGTCCTTTTAAAACTTTATCCTTGAATATCCTTGCAAATTTCCAATATTTTTTGGAAAAAATATATCTTAAGGACTAATATGTACACTACTACATCCTTGAATTTCGTCCTTCTAACTTTATTAGTTTAAGATATAAAACATTTAATACTTCTCTCTATAGGATATGGATAATTTCAATATCATTAAGGATGCTGAAATCGTATTTATAGAACCATTTTTGCGCTTAAAAATAACAAACTGACCATATGATTTTATGAAATCCTTAATCTTATTAATTGTAATAGAATTGTATTCTATAAATATTTAATTTTACATTTAGCACACATTTGCAAAATGATTAGGTGAAGTTAGTGATGAACACGGAGAGCGCTTCCACCAAGACATTGCGGTAATTGAAAAACGCTTTCGGGGAAAAGAAATGTGTCACATACTTTCCGAGTATTGTTGGTCGATGTGCCGTGACATCTACCAAAAACACAAACATCAAAGTAAACGCATACATTTTTCTTAAACAATTTGTTTAAAAAAAATAATTTATAAAATGTATTTTAAATGCATTTTAAATTACTTTTGTTAATTTTTTTCATTAAATTGTGAGCACTAGTATTCACAGTAAGTACGTATCCTCATGCATTCATCTTGCTACTCTTGGATGAGTTTTATTGAAGAAAACTCAATTTTTAAGTTTTCAGTGTCTTGTGAAAAGAAATCCTTAGGTTCAAAGGCAATTTTGAAATTGCCGAATTAGTGTATTTAACCTCTAGATTTAGGAGCATAACGATTTATATATGAGTTAATTAAATATTTTATGTTTGTCGCACGGTGCAATATATCTTTGTTTTATAGAGAGAAGTATTAAATTTTTTATATCCTAAACTAATAAAGGCAGAAGGACGAAATTGAAGGATGTGGTAGTGTACATATTAGTCCATAAGATATATTTTTTTCGAAAAAAAATGATTGGAAATTTAGAAGGATATTCAAGGATAAAGTATAAAAAGGACATTTTCAATACCACTTCGTCCTTTTGCACTAAAACATTAAATTTTCTAAGATTCCAAGGATTTTTCTCTTTCATTTGATACCTATATTGTTATTCTACAATGCGCTCAATTTTTAAAATAATTTTTGGAAATAAACATATCCGTGAAATTTCAAAGTCCTTTTAAAAAAAATCCTGACGTCAGAGAGAAAAACTAAAAACGCAGTTTTACTACACCCCCCTAGTTTCGCGAGTATATCGATTTTTTGTGTGTAAAATTTGTTGTCGCACGGTGTAATAGTTATTAGGCAACAGAAAAAATATTTGTCACGAATAATATTTACGAAATGACGAAAAAAGTATTTTTTCCTCATAATAGTTATTATCCAACATTTCTAAATATCTCTTAAAAATGGGTAACGTTTTCGAATTTTTAAAAAATCATTACTGTTATTTTGGGTCCCTGGTTTAAAGACATGAATGTAGCACAGCGAAGCAACATCCAGTGTCTCCTGTAAGGACGATGAAGCTCCGTCGCAAAAAGGTGTTCGACGCGGTAGTTGAAGTTGGAGGAAAAAGATATACTTGGAATGTCCCTATGACTTGAAACCCAGTGCTTTGAAAGGGGAACTAGTATCATTTGAGGAAAGCTTCCGAAAGATTTGCTGCAGCTTTGAAGAATTATTAGTTGAGCACTCCCAAGAACAGATTTCTTCCCCAATGAAGAATCAGGCTGAACTCTATCATTACTGAGTTTCATTAGGTCGGTGGGTCTAGGAGATGTTTCCTAACAACTTATATGGGCACAATATCTGATTTCAGTGCAACAAACCCCATTGAATCCTATTCTATTCTAATTCTTTCATTTACACATTTCTGTTGTTTGAAACGATATGAAACAAATGAAATTTTGTTCAAGTTGCTTATTGTGTTTTCCATTTGAAGTTCATTCTTTCTCTTCAAAGTAAATCTCTATCTTCCGCTGTAGCTTCAATATAAACAGCATTTTCTTGGATAATATCTTCAAGTCTCTTTAACATAAACCTTACAATAATTCTTTTTAGCGGTCTTGTGTAAGTAATTTTTGAAAACTTTTCTCTCTTTGCGATTGAATAATAAAAAGAATCGTCAGATTGTACAGAAAGAGAATTTTCAAGTATAATAGAATTTGTTTCAGTCCGCTGTACCCACATTTCTCTGTCGAAACGCTTAAATGCAGCTCGAGTAATTTTCTCGTGCATCCTTCTGACAGCTTCACATTTCTTAACGTAATTTAAATTTTTGCGCGCTTGCCGCTTTACTTTTCTTAATGCAATGTAATGCAAGCAGACTCACCTGCACTCACGGTCCTCCTTGCAATTTTCGGCCACAGCGTGACACGACGGCGGCGGGTGGTAGTAGATGCCGTTCGCGTTCTGCTGATTATTACTATCGGGCGGCCTCTGTGCGCACGTTGGATGAAGCTTTTCCTGTGCAATCATGCACATGTCGTGACGATTCGTTGTTTTCCTATGTGTGCGAGTTTGTGTGTGTGTGCATAGCGAAGGACGAAATTAAAAACGACAGACGATTAGTTGCGGTAAAGAGCAGAGATGCAGCGACGCAGAGGACAACGATTGCAATGTTTGTACATTTGTGTGCGACAGAGGGAGAGGGGGTGGAGGGAACAGATGTGACTGCACTTACTTGCAGAGACAGAAGGCAATATCCAAATTCAAATCCTCGTGGGGACCTTTGTAGAAGGCTTGCAGTGAATTCATGCATGCGTTGCGATTGCAGCGATGCATTTCGCAGTGCATGAGCATTGGCTGCAGGGACGACGAGCAGGACGGATCTTCCCGACATGTGTCCAATGCTGTATGACAGGTACTCTGCGTTGTTGGCACAGTAGTTGTTGTTGTTGTCGTCATTACGTGGCGCAACGTTGGCACAATGACGACAAGGATTGCAACGATGGGTCCGATGGAGATGATGTTGGTTGGTTGGTTGTTGTGTTGCAGGGTTGTTGTGTTGATTGTTGATTGTTGACGTTGACAGTTGAAGTCACAAAATGCGCAACAGCACAGCCGCGATGGAAAGAGAGAGAGAAAATGTGCTTAGAAAGAATGAAAATCCACAAAGCGTCGAGCTGCGTCAGCTCGGGGCGAGCGTGCATCATTTGCTGCCAGCTGGAGGACATGTGTCAGCTGTCAAAAGTGCCATTCAAAGTGCAGCACGGCTCGATAAGCGAGTGTTTCATTTGGTTTTTCTTTTTGGATTTCTATTTTTTTGGTTGCAGTCGAGCGGCGAGTCGAACGAAGTAGTACTTCATTATGCTCACCTGAAAGTGTTGCTTGATTATTTCCGTTGAGAGGTCCACTTCGACATCCTGACCACCTGCGGGTGCGTGCGACGAATGGCAGCGTTGCAGCATTTTGGGCAGCGTGCAAAACGTGTCCAAGTGGCCGTTCGAATTTTGGGCCATGATTGCAGTTTGTTATGCGCGCAGTTGTTGTTGTTGAGTTTGGCATTCATGTAATGCATGGACAATTGTTGTTATTGTTGTTACGCACACATTATGCAATTTTCCAGTGGGGTTTTACAGTTTGAATTTTTTTAGTTTTTTAATTTTTTTTTAATAGTTCAAGTTGAATATATATTTTTTCGATGTATTTGTGAGTATTGAAGATGAAAATTGAGAAAAAATTACAAAACAATAAGAAAATAGAAATTATTTAATTTTTTAAATTGTTTGAAATATTTGTTAGTGATTTATAAAGAGTTGTTGAGTATTTGTAATGTCTAAGGGGCCGCAGTGTCCTTGAGGGGGGGTAGCGCTTGCCAACATACGCAATAAACTTGGCCCAGATGAATTTATGTCATTTGCGAATTCACGATTTAAAATGGAAAATTTAAAATGGAAAATTAAAAATAGGAATGGAAATAAAGATTTTTTTAGATGAATTGAAGGACCGCGAAATTACTGAATGTTTTATAGTGTTCGGTAACCTTTTGCTCAATCGAGAAGTAAAATTTTAATATTTCATATTTTAACCTAATTATGCCGAAACTGTGGATTCAATATGGACAATGAAATTGTTGTTCCTCTGAAATTTCAATAAATCTTTTTTATATCCGGTGTTTTTTTTTCGAGGTATAGAACTTTAAATTGATCTCAAATAATGAGCTTACGTAAATTTAAATTGAAAATTAACATTATTAGAAAGATAACTCTATGCCATTAGTGTTTGAATATAATTTCGGGCATGTTACTGTCCAATATTCGAATACTTTTTTAATTAATGGCGACCCCATCTCGGTAATGGTTTTGACTTATTTATATCGAAACTAAAAATCCAAAATGGACAATAAATTGTTTTTTTTTTATATCCTTTGTTTTTTTTCGAGGCATAGAACTTTAAATTGATCTCAAATAATGAGCTTACGTAAATTTAAATTGAAAATTAACATTATTAGAAAGATAACTCTATGCCATTAGTGTTTGAAAATAATTTCGGGCATGTTACTGTCCAATATCCGAATACTTTTTTAATTAATAGAGACCATATCTCGGTAATGGTTTGCACAACGTTGTCTTTCGAGGCGTTCAAGATTTTCGTTTGTACGCATAAACTAATGACTTTACGTAACTCCAGAGAAAACAATCTCAATCTGCTCAATCGACTGGCCTATTTTGAAAAATAATGCGTTTACCAAATATTTCATTCATTAATTCGATACTTTAACGCACCGTATGTGACGCCGTCCTTTTGAAAAAACATGTCTTCAGTCAGAAGTTCATTCAATTGTGGCACAAATTAATCGGCAATGTACAACCATAATTGCCGATTATTGCCGTTGACAGTAACGTTCTGACCGTTCTCAGTTTCAAAGAAAGAAATAAGGACCAACGATTTGGACGTAGACACAGTGAATCAACATTCAGGACTACGCTTACTTGGTCATGTCTTCCGTAAGGACGTTGAAGCTCTGACGAAAAATGTGTCGGATGCGGTAGTTGAAGACTGAAGGTGAAGAGGGACCAAGTTGAGAATTCCATATCCAGAGAACTTCCTATCAATTCCCTATCAACTTGAAAACGCGCAAAGCTGAGGCAACTGGAGAGAACCCGGAAACAGGTTGTTATGGCCAGTGAAGTAAGTAAGTAAGGACCAACGATTCCATTGTCCCATAAAGTGCACTAAATAGTGATTTTTTGAATGTAGAGTTGTCTCGTGAATCTTTCGTGGATTCTCTTTACTATTCGTGGCATGAAAACGATTCATGGTTAGTCGAATTAGTTGCTCAGATGGACAATTATGTCCACCGTAAAAAGAATGTAGCACATGGAATGTTTTTTCTAACTGAATTAATATTCACGAAATAAATTCGTACAATTTGCAAACATTGTTCTGGCATTATGCCCCGAACACATGGACGACGCCAGCGACACGACTGCATCTGTCAAAATATAGAATCAGAACATTCGTATGGGGACGATTATTTTGATGACTGCACGGCTACATGAACACCGAATACAGTTGTTGCTGTTGCCAAACATAGAACTATTCTCTATTTCGCAGGCGACAAAACCAAACAATTGGCATCACTGCTTCAAAACAAATATTTTGAATGGGAGTTTTCCAACTTTTTCGGTGTACTTTGAAAAAATTACAAATTTGTTACTATTTCAGTTAAAATTTAGTAGTTCTAAAAATTTTTACACATTGACATTTGTTTTAAATTAAAAAACCGTAAAATGAATATAGACGAATGCGGTAGTGCCAAAGCACTTCAAAATTTGTGTTTGGGAGCTCAAAAATATGATTGTGATAACGTTGTTGCCGCTTTTATTGTAATCACGTAGTTGACTTTACAGCGAAGATTGAAGCCGGCGTCATCTTGAAATTGTGTGGCCGCGTCGCTGTTGTCTTGAATGTGTTCGGGCCATTAGTCTATTCATGATGGAATGACAAACCAACGTTGCCAGATCTGACCAATTTGTGAACGTTGAACCTCCAAAACAACACCCGATATTTTAGTTTTTTTTAAAAGAATATTTCCATCTCTAACCACAAAACTTGAAAAACTTGATTGCATTGAATGTAAACAGAATCTAAATTGTTCGCAATTTGCATTTTATGAATTTTTTATGAAATATCAAAACAATTTTTCCCGCCAAATTTGCTATGCAGTCAATAATGTAGTTGTTGATTTTTTTATAACTTTTACTTGTAAATATTTAAGGCGAGCCATAGATTTGTATGCAAATAATGAAATATTACATAATTTAATAATATTAAGTGAGGAAGGGTGTCAGAAAATTGCACATGTCAATTGATGCTGTCATTAATGTGAATGTTATTTTTGTATCATTTACATAATCATAACGTTTTTGTACATAGTTTATTTATGTTTATTTATTAAATTTCTGTATTTACTTATATATTGTTTTTTGTGTTTATTTTTAGAATATTTTTATTATTTTCTTATTATTACTTTTTTTTATTTGTATTTATTAAATTTTTTGCATTTGCATTTTTCTGTTTGCTAACAGTTTGTCGCATTTAGTTATTTAGTTGTTTTTTAATATATTTTTGTTAGCCTCTTACAGCTGTTTGATAAAATAAATTGTTTGACATTGTTAATTTCTCGGCAAAGTAAATTAAACTATGAATTTGATTAAAAATGCAAATATTTTAAAATTTTTTTATATGGTTTGTTTGCTCATGTTTTTTGTTTTTGTTGGCGCAAAACCACACTTTAAACGAACGCAACGCCGGTGGGTGGGCCGCATGTCACTGGTGGCTGTGTGTGTGTGCATTTGCTTTGTGTGCAATAATCATTTTTGAATGAACGCACAACACACACACACACACACGCCGACAGCCATGATTAATGCGATTTTAAATGCAAATGAAACCCAAGCAATGGGCCCGCCACGCGCCGCCCGCAATGCGCTCGTGTCCATTTATTGTGCGCGCGCTTTAATTAAAATGTGTTTCGGCATTTGGCTGCAATTGCGACGAGTGCAATAAATAAACACCCGAAAGATTGATTAGTTTTCATTCGGCAAACTAATTAAATTTAAATAGTCGACAATTGTAACTGTCTGCGAAATTTCTTCACACTAAAAGTCGATTTATTTACGCGCAGGTTGGGCTGTAAATTCGCTTGCGGCTTGTTGGCAAAACGCTCACCCCACGTGGCGCTCAGAAGATTGCAACGAAGAAAAAAACAAGAAATATTGTGCTGCAAAATAATCCAAAAAATTATACATATTTTTTTATTTATCGACAATGGATGTTTGTAGTTGCATTCTACTCGAATGCGCCGATTCGACGCACAGCTTAATGGTTAAAATTCTTAACAGAAATCGTCGAATAATGCAAAACAACTGAAATTATAAAATATGCAAATATTTAACCAAAACAAAAAAAATCAAATAAAAATAAATGTAAATGAAAACGAACAAAAAATGAATTTAACGAAATGAAAATTCAATGTTTGAATTGAACTCATGTGGGCGGAGAGGGGCGGTGGTGGGGTTGCGGCGGGGTGGCAGCATTGAAAACATATTTTCTTTTGTATGCAAACTCATGTAAAATACAACAAACAATCTTGGCATTGTTACATTGGGGGGGTCTGGCTGGCGTTTGCTAAGGACTGGTTGGTTGTTGTATTTCGTATATAAATATTTTGGTTGTTGTTATTGTTTAATATTGTTGGCAATAGTGGTTTCATTGACTGCCACTTGTAGACTATATTCGCATAAATAGTTTGATTTTTTTTGTTATTGTCATTTGATGGCATTTAATGGCATTTTAACTATTTATATGCAACTCGCTAGTAAACATAGAGGCGGGTAGTGGGTACGTTTGTTAGCTATGCTCTTACTGGTTACTGGTTACTTGGTTATATGACTTTTTAAGTTCATTGTCTAAGTAAGTATTTACGCATTACGTATGGCAAATGCCAGGCAAAAGGTTCAAAATATATCAAATGAAAGGACAAAGACTTGGAAAATTAAAAAAAATATATATATTAGGTAATCTATATAGCCAACACTGCTGCAATTGCTTTGGGGCGATTTGAAATCCTTTTACTGCTTTTCTGTGTGATTTTAATTTTTGGTATTTTTTTTAGTTCATTTTATTGTTTGCACTCATAGAAATTGTGTAGATAACGTTGGTGATCTTCGCTAAATTTGGGTCAAGTGTTTATAAGTTATAGGTTATTCTAGGTTATTATAGGTTCATAGGATTATATAGTATTTTAGGTTCATCTATAGGTTATAGGTTAGTTCAAAGATTATTGCGAAATATTTTTGAGATTTTGTTAGACGGAATCGCGCAGATTCAAACAAACCACTTGCAAATTCATGTGAAGTATGAGAGCATTGTTTTTTTTTAGACCCCTACGGCTTCTATAATGCTGGTTCATATTGGTATGCGAATTAAAGATTAAGAAGATAGGCTCTTTTGGAAGGAACAAGGCAATCTCATAAATAAATTTGAGATTTTTTATAAAGAAATCGTGTAGACCCAAGCGAACCACTTTCAAATTCGCATAAATTATGAAGTCATTGATTTCTTTTAAGACCCCTACAGATTCTATAATGCTGACCCATATTTTGTTATATTAGTTAAAAATTCAAAACAGGCACGTTTTTCTTTTGGGAGGAACAAAGCATTCATTAATTAATGGTTAAATATCCCTGGATGATGATGCGCATGAAAAGGATATTCGGAAATCGAAAACTGACGGAATTCATATAAATTTAATACAGATAAAATTTTTTCTTTTAAGTCTACTAAGTTAAAATTTACATACAATGCTGGCCTGTATAGACTGTGTGAAGTTAGGACTGGGACGAAGGGCGTTTCTCCTTGGGAAGAAACAAGACAATTCTTAAATTTTACAGCTTACTCGTAGAAACCACTGGACGATGTTGGGACATTTTGTTGGAAAATCCAGGACTGATAGAATGAAGGAAACACTGAATGATGTTGCAGCCTTTGTTGTTGTTCCAAATTAAAAAAAGTATAGACAAAATGGTTTTCTTTTATGTTGAAATTTAAATTGATGGCATATGTAAAGTATCGACTGAGATGAAGAACGTTTCTTCGTTGGAAGGAAATACTGGACGATGTTGGAACCTTTATTGGGAAATCCAGAACTGCTAGAATGGTTCTTTCAAATCAAATAAAATATAGAAAACATTGTTTTCGTTTATGTTGAAATCTAAATTGATGGCCTATGTAAAGTTTCTACTGACATGAAGGACGTTTCTTCGTTGGAAGGAAAGACTGGACGATGTTGGAACCTTTATTGGGAAATCCAGAACTGATAGAATGGTTCTTCCAAATCAAATAAAATATAGAAAACATTGTTTTCTTTTATGTTGAAATCTAAATTGATGGCCTATGTAAAGTTTCAACTGACATGAAGGACGTTTCTTCGTTGGAAGGAAAGACTGGACGATGTTGGGGCCTTTATTGGAAAATCCAGAACTGATAGAATGGTTCTTCCAAATCAAATCAAATATAAAACAATTGTTTTCTTTTATGTTGAAATCTATATTGATCTATATTGATTGGCCAATGTAAAGTTTCTACTGAGATGAAAGACGTTTCTCCGTTAGAAGGAAACACTGGACGATGTTAGGACCTTCGTTGAAAAATCCAGGACTGATAGAATGGTCCTACCAAATTAAAAAAAATATATAGAAAAAATTGTTTTCTTTTAAGTTTAAATCTAAATTGATGCCCTATGTAAATTTTCGACTGAGATGAAGAACGTTTCTTTGTTGGAAGGAAACACTGGACGATGATTATAGTAAAGAACTCTTTGCAGATGCAGATGAACTTTTTGTTTTGTTGGAAAATCCAACAGAATGACCCTTCTAAATTCAAATAATTAGTACGCAGAAAAGGTTGCTTTCATTTTAGTTTAACTTTAAAATGATTTCATAGTTATATGGCCTATGTAAAGTCATTACTGAGATGAAGGACATTTCTCAATTGGCATGGACGATGAAGAGGATCTGTATAAAACTTCGTGGATAACTCCAAAACTGGTGGTATGGTATTTAAAAATTATTTTAAAATATTAAAAAGTGGTTTTACTTCAAGCTTATTAAGTCGAAATCTTAAATGCTGGACTGTAGAGGTTATGTTAAGTAAAGACTAAATCTTCTATATTGTATATGTAAATATATACGATAGACAGACAGACAGTCTATGCAATCTATTGTCTATGTAAGACTAAGACTAACATAAAGGTAGATAATGGAAAAACTATTCCATAACAAGTAGTGAACTAGAACCAAGTTTTAAGTTATGGCAGCACGTGCCTTGGCGCCATTTCAGACATGACGGATTTCAGACAACATGGAGGACATTGAGACTACTCACTACAGTTCAGAAAGTCCAGCTGTTGGATATTTCAGGCACATGTGATTTGGCAGGATGACTCTAGTGGAGGATGAGCTACTGGAACTCGAGCTGCTGCATATTTTTCGCTTTTAAAATGCAATCATTGCTAAAAAAGATCCATAGTCTCTGGGAAACTTGATGTCAAGGTTTCCTATTGAAGGCTGCAGAATCACCCAACGGTGAAGCAAACCAGATCTACTTTATGTAAGTACTTAAGAAATTTCGAACACAGGGAGAGGCTGGCGTACAGTGGACTACAATGTCTACATGCCAGAGACTTCCAAGAAGAATAATATCAGGTGTACAACTTTGCTTCCGCCGTTTTCCGATAGGTGGCTGTACCGGCTGAGGCTGGTTGAAATACATAGATGGTAATGCCTTTAAAGTGAGTGTGGACAGTGCCTAACGAATTGTCATCGCCGTTTCAGTGACAGTTGTTCTTGTTTTCGTATTATTCACGCTCGAAAATGTCCGTTTATGTGCCCAATTCTCGCCATTTGCGGGAAGTTTTACTTTTCTGTTACAATTCGCAAAAAATGCAGCTGAAGCGCATCGAATGCTCTCAGAAACTTACGGTGATGCTGCTCTGAGTGAAAGAACGTGTCGGGAGTGGTTTCAACGTTTTAAAAATGGTGATTTCGATGTCGAAGACAAACATGGTGGTGGAAGAGAAAAAACCTTCAAAGATGAACAACTAGAAGCATTGCTTGATGAAGATTCGTGCCAAACCCAAGTAGAGCTTGCCGAATCGTTGGGAGTGAGTCAGCAAGCCATTTCAAAACGTCTCAAGGCCCTGGGCATGATTCAGAAAGAAGGAAACTGGGTGCCGTACGAGTTGAAACCGAGGGACATCGAGCGCCGTCTATTTGTATGTGAGCAACTGCTTCAAAGACAAAATCGTAAGGGGTTTTTACATCGAATCGTAACCGGTGATGAAAAGTGGGTTCGATACGATAATCCTAAACGCAGAAAATCATGGGGAAAGCCCGGGCATGCTTCTTCGTCGACGGCAAAACCGAATATTCACGGCGCCAAGGTTATGATTTGTATTTGGTGGGATCAGCTCGGTGTGATTTACTACGAGCTCTTAAAACCGGGTGAAACCATCACAGGAGATCGCTACCGAACGCAACTGATGCGCCTTAGTCGCGCGCTAAAAGAAAAGCGGCCACAATATCAAGAGCGACATGACAAAGTCATCCTCCAACACGACAATGCTCGGCCTCACGTCGCAAAAGTGGTCAAAAAGTACCTGGAAACGCTGAAATGGGAAGTCTTGCCCCACCCGCCGTATTCCCCAGATGTCGCCCCTTCTGACTTCCACCTATTCCGTTCGATGGCACACGGCCTGGCAGATCAACATTTTCAATCCTTCGAAGAATTGGAAAAATGGCTTGCTTCATGGATAGCGTCAAAAGAGGACTCCTTTTTTCGAGCCGGGATCCGAAAATTGCCGGAAAGATGGGAGAAAGTTGTCGCTAGCGACGGACAATACTTTGAATAATACATCTGTAAGCACTTTTTCGCAATAAAGCTTTTAATTTTGGAAAAAAACGGCGGAAGCAAAGTTGTACACCTGATAATAGAAAGAATAATAATAGAAAGTTGTCGGAGACGTCATTATGGTTCCAAAAACAATTATTGATGTAACTTGATTTGAAAATTTATAACTTACTGACTTAAAATAATATTCCTTGTTGACTGTTGACTAAAAAAAAATAATTCTCCAAATCCTTCGACGCGCGCCGTTTAAATTCAAATGTCACCTTATTTTTTGGACACAGTAGTATATTTCCATAATTAAGTTCGCTTCAGTCTTTATTCTTTACTTATTATCTCTGTTTTTCTCTGCCTTGATTACCCTGAATGGACATTTTTTTGGACGAACAATAATTCGTCTTGCTTCATAACGTCTATATGAATCGGATGGCCTAAAGGCTTACAAAAATATATACCTAACCTACCAAACATGTTGGTTACATTTATTAGTAGAAAGTGTTTCATATGTCGATTGAGACCAATTGTAATAAAGTATTTTATTTTAATAATGATTTTTAGGTTAAGATAGGTTATGGAATCGGCAATAATGTCGATGGTCTTTAGAAATACCCAGTGGCACACAAAATGGGGTGTTAAAACTCCCCCCAAATAAATGTTTGTTACAAGCATTGTGGGTACCAAATATGGGTTAAAACAGTATTGGGTTCAAAAATTCTGTACGAAAACCTCAATCAAAATTAAATACTGTGCCGCGTTCATCTGATCCTGAACCTATTAAATAATTTCTCAACCAAGTCTACTGTTTTTGTATTAGCTGCTTTTGCAAAAAATAAAACAATCTTTCAAGATCAAAGGCAACATTTTTACTAATGCAAAAATGCTTCAATTTTCAATTATCTTTCACAATATATATGAGTGCAATTTTTTCCTATACACACACACATTATTTTTTTCATGTGTGATACATTGTTTTTTTTTCAATAAAAAACTTTAGTTTGGGTAAGAATTTGTATTTGGTTTGAATAGTTTTATGGTCGTTAATAGTTGAGTATTCGATGCGTAAAATTATGTTAAAGTTTTCGAAAAATGCGAAAAAAACAAAAAGCACTGGCAACAGAGAAACCGTTGAACAAAAATTTAAAGCAAAAGCCAAACGAAAATTGTTGACAAAACTGTCAACTGGAAACAAATCAGCGGGGAGCATACAAATCAAACTCAAAGTGGGCACAATGGCGTGAGTAAATGACAAAAATGTATACATATGTTTATGTATAGTCGATTATGTTTGTATGTAAGTATTCACATGAGAGTCACTCGACGTGGCTTCGAACAACACAAAATGGCTGATGGCAGTGACGCACGTTTCGAGAACGAACCAACCAACGAACGAACAAACGAACGAACGAGGAGAACATGACAAAAAATATTGTGTTGAACTGCAGTTTTGAAAAATATGTTGGTTTTTGAAAAACAAAATCATATATAACAATCACGAGTGTTTTGCTGAAGATGTATTATGAAACATGAGAACGCTTTGTATGTGTTGTACGTACTGAACACGATTATGAAGAATGGAACGTTTGCATGAAATTTTTGAAAAAAAAACTTTTAGTTTTTTTTAATTCATGTATTTAATTAGTTGAAATTTGTATTTTTTTTTGGTATTTTTGTAAAAACAGTGCACAGAATAAAATTTGTAAAGAGTGCGTTAAAAGTTGTTTTATAACAAAATGTAGAATTTATTTGAAAAAAATTGGAAATTGTTTCTATTTAAGACAAAAATAGCAATTTTTGTTTTTGGGTTTGTTCATAAAATTTTTGTTTTTGGGGTTTTTTGTATTAATTTTTTTCTGGTGAGTTTTGTATTAACAAGAAGAATTCGAAAAAAATTTGTATGAAATGTATTTGGAAAGAAAAAAAGTAAAAATACAGTAGAAAAACTTTCTTTGAACAAATAACGTAACGAAGTGAATTCAAAAATCGGTTATTGTTGTTGTTTTTTTTGTTGTACAATATGGTTGGGATTGTTCGCAGCGTAGTTGTAATTGGCGCTGGCGTTGGCAACTCCGCGCGGGAGTTTAAAAAACTTTCAACAGCGAAATAAATGGAACGCAAAATTGTTAGCAAAACTACGTAAAACATTTAGAACCGTTATAAGTTGTTGTTGTCGTAACATATATATATTTATATAGAAAGTGTATTGTTGTATTGGAAATGCGCCGTTTTATTGTAATTTGTTTAGTTGTTGTAGCGAAACATGTGTGAAAGAAAATTGTATAAAAATCTCAACAAGAAATGCATTGTTGTTGTTGTTGATATTGTTGTGGTGGTGTTATTCTAGTTGTTGTTGTTTGAGGCCAGAGGTGAGGATGCGAGAGGTGTTCTTGTTTGTGTTTGGTTTCGGGCGGCGTCATAACGGTAGCTCAGTCTGGTTTCGAGGTGTCATAAAGCCAGACCGAATGTGAAAGAAAAACAAAACAAATAAATTCCAAAGAAGGCAAAGCAGGACAACACTTCAGGTCTCGGGGCGCATTGGGGAGAAAGGGGCAGACTTTGGTTAGTTTGTTAATGCCGACATCAGCGACAACGCTGTGCTGAACTTTTAACCGAAAATGTGGCACACAAACTTTAACGAAAAAACCAAACTTTAACAAAAACATTGAACAAAAAAAACACGGCCACTCATCGGCCAACCGAGCGCTGTGCTGTGGGCCATTCGATCTTGGCGGCCATTTTCGGTGACATTTCGGCTCATGTCACATGTTCATACATTTGTCTGTGATTATGGCTGTTGTTGTTTTTGTTTATATTTTTTTTGTGGTATTTGCTTGTTTTGTTGTTAACATGGTACACATACTTTGATAGTAAACACCGCCGTTGCCGTTGCCGTTGACGTTGCCCGTGTCGTGTCCATAGCCGTAGGAGCCGGTGTCGATGATGTCCAGCGGCGAGTCGTGGTCGGCCGCCGCTGCTGCCGCCGCCGCGTGCCGCTGCTGGAACTCGCTCACGTTGAACGGGTACGTGAGCACGCCGTGCAGCGTGTGCAGTGAGGTGGACACCGAGCCCGGGTAGTGGGTGCTGGTGGCGGACGCGATCAGCGGCGTATCGATTAGCGCCAAATTATCGTCGAACATTTTCTGGTGCAATTTCTCGTCCATGCCCATTATTCTAACTGCAATTTGAAGGAGGAAGAAGTTGGTTTGGTTGGTTGATTTGTGGTTGAAGCTTTTTGTGTGCGACGCAAACGCTTATTTGGCTTTTCTTTTGTTTTCATATCTAGTTTTCATGTGTTTTAAGCTCATTTCAACGGTCATTTTATTTAACTCATATCTGTGAACGGTTCGGGTCAGAGTTTATGGCTCGACGTTTGTGTGGGTGCGACGTGGCTGATGCGAAATTGCCGCAATTTATTGATTGAGCTTTTTCGTAAACGTTTCTGTTTTTTTCTTTCTTTACAAATTAAAAACAAAGAATTGGCTCTTTGTAGAGAAACTGAAAATTGGAATGTCAATGAAATTCATATTCATTATTGTTTTATTGGCTAATTGAAAAGGAAAAAAAAGTAACGAAAATCACAACATTTAATTATATAAAATAGTAGAGAAGGTGCAGTGGCAGCAAGTCTGTGCTGGTTGAGTAGAAAACGGTGCACTCGGTTAGTTGACTAAATTTTCAATAGATTTTATATATTAAATAAATATTGTCACAAAAGCTGAAGCAGCTAAATGGACAGAACTCACCTTGAACTAGTTGGTTATGTTGGCTAAAATCAAAAGTCATATTGAAATCAGGGACCAGAAATAACAGTTATTTATGAAAACTATATTTGAAAAAATTACTATGAAGAAAAGGTTATGCAACTAAATGAAATATACCAATACATTTCTTTTCGCGCCGAGAATCAAACTTGGCAATAAACTTTTTTTTGTAATTTTTATGGAAAAATTAAAAAATAAGAATTACTTTTTATTTATATTTTTATTTTTAAAATCCTTCAATAACAATTCATTTAATTTTAAATTTAATTTTTAGTTAAATAAGTTCAATAATTTAATTTTAAATTAAATTTTAAAATCCTTTAATAAAAATTATTTTTGATTTTTTCATATTAGTCCACAAATAAAAGTTTTTGTCGACTTTATTTTAGTTGTCCTATGATAACAATTATTGGTGATTTTTATTTAAAAAAGTCATCAATAAAAATCAGTGACTTTTATTTATATTTTTATTTATAAAATCCTTTAATAACAATTTATTAAATTTTAAATTTAATTTTTAATTAACTAATTTAATTAATTTAAATTTTAATTAAATTTTAAAATCCTTTAAAAAAATTATTTTTGATTTTTCCATATTAGTCCACAAATAACAGTTTTTGTCGACTTTATTTTAGTTGTTCTATGATAACAATTATTGGTGATTTTTATTTAAAAAAGTCATCAATAAAAATCAGTGACTTTTATTAAAAAAGTCATCAATAAAAATCAATCAGTGGCTTTTATTTTTTAAGTCATCAATAAATGTCAGTTATACATAAATAAAAGTCATTTACTGATTTTTATTGATGACTTTTATAAATAACTGACTGATTTTTATTAATGATTTTTTTAAATAAAAGTCCCCAATAATTGTTATCATAGGACAACTAAAATAGAAATCGAAAAAAAACTGTTACTTGTGGACTAATAAGAAAATAATCAAAGATAATTGTTATTATAGGATTCTTAAAATATAAAAAAAATTAACCATTAGTTGTTGATTCATTAAATAAAAATCAAAAAATAACTCTTAAAACATTGATTTTTAGAATAAAACCTATAACTGTTACGGTCCCTGATTGAAATGTTTTATAGAGATTTTTGAGTTGCAAGCAGTAAATTGCTTTGGCATCTTTCAAAACGAAAAATGTTAAGAAAATTGCCAAGTACCTTTTGACATGAATTACTAATTGATTTTCTTTCATTTCGAAATACTTTCTTCATTTCCAGCTCAAACATTAATTGAAATCCCTTCGCTTTTTGTTGTCACATAACACTTTGTGGCAAAAAACGCGTATTCCTTTTAACTTCCCATTAAAATCGTATTGACAATTTGCTGCTTTGCAGCACAACCAGCAAAACATACATTGTGGCCAACTCACTCCCTGACAGCCATTGAAAGGCTGCTTCAAAGTGCGCTCGACTCTCCTACAATGCGCCGATTGAACGGAGTTAGCAGTGGTTAAGCTCGCTTGGATTTCCTTTCAATCGTTTTCGCTTTGGCCGCTTCTCAATAAACCCTCCGTTGCCTCAAGCTGACTCGACTATTTCAACATGCGCGGTTGTTGTTGTTGTTGTTGTTTGTTTTTGTGCTTACTTTGCTCCATCGCCTGGCACTTGTGTGCTGTGGGCGGCAGGAAGCCTTAATAGGTCATCAGTGCGCTGGATGTGTAGTTATGTGGGCGTTTGTCTATACGTGCCTGTGTGTGTGTGTGTGTAAGTGTGGGTATTGCGCTGCTCGTGTTTGTTAGTTATCTGCAAAGTAAATATTTGCCCAACACGAACTAAGCTGAGTGTCAATGCTGTTTGTCTCTCACTTAATGTCAAAGCTGAACAAGGGAGCTCGGATTAGTCGCTCCCACTTGCAGCATTGGCGGTGCAGCGTGTACGCTCTTGACGAGTGAGAGACTTGGCATGCTTTGAAGAATTCCTGTGCAATTGTTGTGGCCATAGTGGAATTGTTTATCTGATGAGTGTAATTACGTGGTATGGATATTTAATTGATCGGACTACGAATCGAATGTGCACTGGGAGTGAACATTTTTTGTAAACGTTTTTTGCAAGTTCACTTTGATTTCATATGCACAGTTTTTCTGACTAGTCTACATATGTCTTCTGGACGTAATAAATACGGTGGTCCCAGGAGAGATCTGACGTCTGACAGTGAGGAGATTTTATTGGGTGGAAGTTTTACACTACCAAATGGCTTTCAATTATGGCCCGGCCGAAGGTGACATTTTAGCCGAGGCCGATTAATCGGCTACAATACTGACATTCGGCTAAACCCGAAGCTGAAGTCGAAGGTGAATAATAACTTACGTGCATTATGAATGCATTACGCAATTAAATTTTCAAATTTTGATTTTTCGATATAAATGAACTGTCAAAAGTAGTTTACAGTTAAAACTTTAACCATGCAGGATTGACCTTTTAAACTGAGTTTAAACTTCATTCAAGTTTGACTGAAGAATTCATTTTCACGTTTAAACTTAAAATTTACCCTTATGCACAGTGATTCGTTCCATAGACAAAATTCAAAAAATTTATAGTCTCAGAATTTAACGAGTTTGATGTCATTTGAAAGGTAAAACTCCAACTAAGAAAACCCAAAAAATCTGTGCAAAAAATTAATTAGTGTGTGTCCAAACGCGGCTCAACGTTGAAACTTTTTTCACAAAAAATTTTAAACACATATTTTCTGTTTTTTAGTCTATTGAGTAAAAAAAATTGGAAAAATACATGGTAACCAAGAAGTTTCTAAACCTTTCAATATAGATTTAGAACTGATGTCTCCATTTTCGCTTTAAATTTTTTTTTTAATTTGCAAAGCTAAGAGTTTTACTTCTTATAATAAAAAAAATTTTTCTAAATTAAAAATCTAAAAATTGGCAAAACTTAGAGGAAAATATCTAAAAAGTATGTGAAAGTATGTTCCTGGATTTTTTTCTATTTTAAGAAGCATTCTTTCTTTGTCGGATAATGTAATTATATCCTCCGATATTTTCCGATCTCAGAAACTAATTCAATTTGAAAAGTGGTCTAAATACGTATTTTTCGACAAAATTTATTTTATTTATGCCTAAAAGTATGCAATCAGCATGAAAAATTGAGAAAACTGCAAAAAAGCAAACCTTACGTCTATTATTATCCTTTTTATTGCAAAACTAAAGGGTCCTAAGACAATTTCTGTTAATCTTCGCTATTATCAATGTTGACGTTACCGATTAAATGTAAAATCTGAAAAATCTAGCGAACACACTCGTTGCTATAGCTCTCCAAAAATGACGAAATTTGCACATTTAATTCTCAGACATTGCCAAACTACAAAAGTTTAAGAAAAACAAAATGGAGATTTCAATTCAGCAGACCATGATTAACGTGTGTACCAAATTTTATGAAGAACGCACCACTCCTTCTTATTTTGTCCCGCGGTTGTATGGAGTCGAATCACTGTGCTTATGCCTTGATTACACGTAACGAGTAGAGTGGCGAGACTGTAACTCGACCGAGTACTCGTTTCGTTTAAACAGTAAGGTGAGTTGTTGATCGAGTCAGTGACCGAGTAGAGTGGCGAGAGAGTCACTTAGTCCACTCCACTCCACTCTACTCGTTATGTGTAATCAAGGCATTACTTTACCAGTTACAGTTTGACACGTGAACAACAATTTGACAGGATTCGACTACTGATTGTCAAAGAGTTTCGTTACTAATAATTTACTTTGATTTACTGTCAAAATATTGGGAGTGCAGATTAGTTCGGTCCGTTTTCAAAAGATGGTTCTGTTTATTGTGAATGTGTGGGGGCAACGCTACCCGAAAGTGTGTGCTGGCAATGCTGTTTTTCAGCTGCTTAGCACTTTTTTGGAATAAATGATAATCGCATGGTACAAGTTTAGGAAAATTTGGTGAGTATGACATTTATTAAGCTCCAATCATTTTCTACAAATCACCAGAGGTGTGTGTGAGGAACGCAATTACTAGCCGATTTGCCTATTCTGGGCGTTTCTTTTTATTGCTCCGTTATTAGTTGTTCAATTGATCGTTTAATCGTTGGCTCCAATAATTTTCTACAAATTACCAAAGATGTGTGAGGCCTGCATGAGGAACATGATTTATTTTCTATTTGTCGATTCTGGCGGTTTTTCTTTCTAAAATTTAATTAGTTGTTGACAGTAAAACACTCAATTGATTGTATGGTTCTTTCGAAGCATATTTCATGGTAAATGCTTTGGAAAATTTGGTAAATGTGGCATCAACTAAGCTCCAATAATCTTCTACAAGTCACCAGAAGTGTGAGAGGAACACGATTCTTTTTCTATTTGCCAATTGTGGCCGTTCTTCTTTGATTGCTTTCTGCAATTCCATAAGTTGCTGACAGTGAAAAACTCAAATGATTATTTGGTTCCTTCGAAGCATATCGATATCCTTGTAATCTCATCAAATTGACAGCATGATCTTTGTTTGATACAATTCCGTGATCTCTTTCCTTCGATTTTGTCGGAAATAACTTATTTTTCATTACCAGTAATGATTTGTTTCAAGGAAAGGTCGACTTCAATACGTTTGAATATATTTCAACTAAATAAAATAAAAATATCAAGCTTCTTCTTCTTTCTTTATGAATCCAAGGAAAATTAACTGATTTTCAACTGTTGTGTGTGACAGATTGAACACCTCTTCAATAGTTACATGACAACCTAATTCAATTATAGCTTTTGTCATCAAATTTGATAGGTTGACCAGAACGTTGGGCATTTCGAAGTAAAAAATATTCAGAATACAATTTTTTTTTTAAGAAATTAACATCATAAATTTCACACATATCTTTGTGTGCCTCAGCAGCTTTATTGGATTTACGAAAATATTAGATTAAAATATTGTATGTTGAAAATTGTTGTTTTTGCATTATATTTTAAAATGACACTGAATGAGACTTAACAGCTGGAACCAAAATAGCGCGCAATTTGTCTCTAAATTTGGAAGCCTTCGAATGTCATCTATTTATGAAAACCGAAGTAAGACTCTTGCCAACTCAAAAGGCTGAGTTTAAAAATACGAAAATCTATCAAATGCTCTCCTGAAGAAAAAAATTAATTAAAATTATGTACGAGTATGAGACAATGTCTAGTCTATTAAATATATTTTTTTTTTCTTTTCTCACACTTTAAGCAACTGAAGTGGCTTTATTATTACACCGTGCGACAGCATTTTTCACACCGAGAAAAATCCATATGTGCGTGAAACTAGAGACGAAACATAGTAATACTGCGTACTCAGTTTTTCATTTCTAAATCCTTTATTCTTTTAAAAGGACTTAAAAATTTTGAAGGGGATAAAAAATAAAATAAATATAAAAATACTTAACCTTGTTAGAATATGGCGATATGTATATCAGATGAAAGAGAAAAATCTAAGAATTTAAATAAAACTGATTTTTTTTCTATTTGTAAAAAAAAGGATATGACAAAGGTCCTTTGAAAATTTTAATCCTTTATATCCTTGAAAGTTTAAATCGAATTTTCTTGAAAAGCATGTTCAATCCCTAAATCTCCCTGATCTCATGTCAAAATTTCATTACTCTAACTTTATTAGTTCGAAAGTAATTTAAAAAAAGGCGGAAGCTGCAATTCTGATGAAGTACAAAAATTCTAATTTATTTGAGTATTAGTATTTTAAATAATAAAAAGATACAAAATCAATGAAGCGAGAAAAAATTTTGACACGTGATCAAGGAGATTTTGGGTTTTAACATACTTACTTTTCAAGAAAATTATCTACAAAATTTTCAAGGATATAAAGGATTAAAATTTTCAAAGGACCTTTTTCATATCCTTTTTTTACAAACAGATGAAAAATTAATTTTATTTCAATTCTTCAGCCTTTCCTCTTTCATTTGATATATATCGCCATATTCTAGCGAGGTTAAGTATTTTTATATTTTTTTTATTTTTTATCCCCTTCAAAATTTTGAAGTCCTTTTAAAAGGACAAAGGATGTAGAAATGAACTGAGTATGCAGTATTACTATATTTGGTCTCTAGTTTCACACACATGTGGATTTTTTCCGGTGTGAACAATTTTTTTAATTTTTGTCGCACGGTGTTATACAAAGTAGAATTTTTTCCGTCTACATTTTCATTTATTGATTTTTTTCGAAACGGTGTAATGCTTCCAAGTTGAGCTGCACTGTCAATCGCTTTCGATTCCCCAGCGACTTGTCATAATGATTATTAGTTACAAAAATTGCTTATTAAGTGCAAAATTATAGTCAGTCCGCGCACAGCTGCGCCCCCTGGCGGGCGATGCGGTGTAAGAGATATGGCAAATCAATCTGTCGCCGCGGCATTTACACTTCACTGCAGACACTGAAGTGCAGAAAGAAGTGGGGAGGAGTAGAGCGAATAAGAGTGAAGTAGAGTGGAGTGAATTGAAGTGAGGTAATCTCGAGTGGATGAAGAAGACTGACACGCAATGCGACTCAAAGGCAGGTAAATAAGTACCTGCGATTGGTTGCCGTTGGGGGGAGGAATGCGCCACAGAGCTCCCGAGGAAAACGTAGTGCTTAATGCATTTGCTTTGTAGCGCAGTCACATGTCAATGATGAATGTCCTTTAGAGATGATTGCAAGTATTTTCACTCCCTTGTGCAAATTTTTATAATTTAAACTTAAAGCTTGAAAAAAGACAAAACTTGCACTGCCACATTTAAATAAAATTGTCGAATTAATAGTTAGTAATTTGTTTGTTTTATAATATTAACTAAAAATTTTCCAGAAAAAATTATTTCAAATAAGGTTAGATTAATAAAAATGTTGATCGTTGGGGGTCACATGTCGGCGTCTGAAAAAGGCAGCCAGGAGACAAACTCATCAGACACTAAGCAGTAAATCGCACACGCCTATCGCATACACAGACACATTAACACAGGCACGCACACACACACACACACTGACACGCATGCGGCTCATAAATTACGAGCATAAATTTTCAAATGTGCAATAATTTCGGCATTATGTGGCCGCAGAGAGAGAGACAGATACAGCAAGGATATGCGACATTTGTGGCGTATTACAATATCATTTGTTGTGTGTGTGTGTGTGTGTGTGTGTGAGTGTGAGTGTCAGCCTTCATTGCTGTTTGTTTGTGATACGTAAACGAATACTAAACACTTGTATCCCGCTGCAGGCATTACAAACGTATTTATAGTTACGCACACAGTCACACAAATACAAACACACTCACGCACAAGCAGCTTCACACTATAAACAATTCAAATACACACACACACACACACACATGTACAAATATATTTAACTGTACGTACTGTCTGTCTGTCTGTGGCAGCCATAAACGATGTGCTCGTGTGATTTGTTTTTGTATTTGTGAAATTGAATTTTTCGCAAAATTGCAAGAATCGGCGACAGTAATTTTCTCATAATAAAATAAACATTTTACAAACGCACACTCATTCCATTTAGTCCGCTTCGTAATCGAGTGTAGTTCATTGGGAGTAATTTGGTCTTTGTTGTTGTTGTTGCACACTTGATTTTAAAGCCGCGTCAGTTGTGCGCTCGAATGTGTATTTGCCGTCGTTGTGGAACAATTTTAAGCAAAACCTGCTATTAATTTCAACCGCTCAGTCCCGTGAGAACTTTTCGGGCCGCATTAGTGTTTGCAATAATGTCAGCGCAATTTGCCAAAGAATTCAGGTGCCACATTGGTGACATTAATGGCGCCGCAGGGAGCACAGCCATTTGTGTCAGTTGCACGCACGCGATCAACGTTGTATGTGTAAGTAGCAAATAGTAGAACTGGACTTTGGGGATGTGCACAGCTGTTCAATATTTATGGGAATTTGAAGGCAATTGCAATATTCAATTATTAGTCAATTACACAAGTTTACATGGTTTTGGATTCGAGAAATAAAAAAAATAATATTTCTAAGGGAATTGTTTGTCTAGTTTTCCATATAATGGATACATATGCCAATTGTTTAGTATTCTTCATTGTTTTTGATGATTTGAGTGAAAAAAAAATTGAATTGTTTTTTTTTGCTTTTGTCTGTTTTGTACCAAAACAATTAGAACAAAACTTTCTTGTTTGTAAAAGTACCAAATTTCTTGGTCATCACTGTCATTCGATTTTCATTAAATCTTGGTGTACCAATTTTTTTTTCCGCGCCCCGTCTCCTGTGTCGAAAAAACATTTACGTGGGAAAGTTCGAACACTGCCCAAATGTTGGTATAATTTAAGAAGTTTTGAATGAATTGTTAATGGTTTGAAGTTCGGAGAATTAAATTTATCAATAAGTGCGATTTTTAACTTTAAACTGCGAGTCTTCAAAACTAATCCATTTATTCTAGATTCCTCAAAATTGTTTTTAATTTTTTATTTCAATTTTTTTTCAATTTTTTTTTCCAAAAATAAAACAATCGAAAAATTTAAGCATTAAAAAAACGGCGAAAACTTCAATGAAATCTGTTTTCAAGATCAAAACTGAAAATATAAAATGATTTTTTAGTATAAATCTAAAACCTAACCTTGAATATTTTAGAGACCTTTTTATAATTTTTCAAGAGTTTGGTTTTCATATATCATATAAAAATTGTTTTAATAGCTAATTATTTTTTTTTTAAAGGAATCAGTGAAATCTGATTTCAAGATCAAAACTGAAAAAATGAAGTGATATTATGAGTATAAATTATGTCTGGATAACCCAACGTTAAATGCTTTAGCGATCTTTTCAATATTTTCAAGAGTTCAGTTTTCATACACAAAATTTGTTTTTATACGGAAATAATTGTTTAGTAATATTTTGTAATGGAAATAAAATCATTCCGTAAAATCTGTTTTTAAGATAAATCTGAAAAAAATTTTTTCGAATATAAATTATATTCTGAAAACCTAACCTTAAATACTTTAAAGATCTTTTCAATCTTTCCAAGACTTTAGTTTTCATACAGAAAATTTGTTTTAATAGGGAATTAGTTGTTTTGTAATATTTTGTAATGGAAATAAAATCATTCCGTAAAATCTTTTTTAAGATAAAAACTGAAAAATAATTTTTTATAAAACTTATATTCTAAAAACCTAACTTTAAATAGTTTAAAGATGTTTTCAATCTTTCCAAGAGTTCAGTTTTCATATACAAAAATTGTTTTAATAGCGAATTAGTTATTTTGAAAAGGAAATAAAATCATTCCGCGAAATCATTTTTAGAGATTAAAACTGAAAAAAATATTTTTGGGCATAAATTATATTCTGAAAACCTAACCTTAAATACTTTAAAGATCTTTTCAATCTTTTCAAGAGTTAGGTTTTCATATAAAAAAATTGTTTTAATAGCGAATTTCATATTTTGTAAAGGAAATAAAATCATTTCGTGAAATCATTTTTAGAGGTCAAAATTGGAAAAAATGTTTTTTAGTATAAATTATATTCAGAAAACCTAACCTTAAATACTTTAGAAATATTTTCAAAAATTAGGTTTTCATATAAAAAAATTTTTTTAATAGCGAATTAGTTATTTTGTAAAGGAAAAAAGTCAGTGAAATCAGTGAAATCTGTTTCCCAGATCAAAATTGAAAATATTAAATGATTTTTGAGTATAAATTATATTAAGTAAACCTAACCTTTAGACATCTTTTCAATTTTTCAAGAGTTCAGTTTTCATATACAAAAATTGTTTCAATAACAAATTAGTTATTTTGTAAAGGAAATAATATCATTTATTTTGAATTAAAAGTAAAAACTTCAGCTTTGCAAATTTTGAGAAAACATTGAAAGCGAAAATGGACGCATTAGTTCTTAATCTATATTGATAGTTTTAGCAACTTCTTGGTTACCATGTATTTTTATAATTTTTTTACTCAATAGACTAAAAAACAGAAAATATGTGTTTAAAATTTTTTGTGAAAAAAGTTTCAACTTTGAGCCGCTTTTGTACACACACTTATTAATTTTTTGCACAGACTTTTTGGGGTTTTCTTAGTTGGACATCAAAATCATTAAATTCTGAGACTATAAATTTTTCGAATTTTGTCTATGGAACGAATCACTGTGCAATGGTCCAAAATTGACTGAGTGCTATAGGAGGCTTGTAGCCTTTCTGTCCACCCTCAAGGAAAAAAAAGCCTGGAAGTTGTGTACTTTCGAAACAACTGTCCAGTTGGTTCTATATAACTACGCGAAATCTTTCATTTGGTCGAAAGATTATTTCAGATAAGCAACATGAAGAAGAATGAACAAGAATGAAGCACAAGTGACAAACTTCTGTCAGAGTGTTTGGCTCAACTGCTACATTGCCAGCAAATAAAATGGTGAAAGTGTTTGGTTTAAATTTTACATTTAAAAAAACAAACATGGCTGACTGCAACAAGCCATCACTTTTTATTTTTTTTTATACTCGTAAGTTGTTTTTATTCGTAATAATCTGAAATGTTTGAGGTTTTTCTTTTCACAATAAATGTTCTCCCTTCACAAATATGCTAGATCGATCAGTATAGAAAGAATATTTGGCGCATGACACGCTTTGCACATTTAACGATTCCCATGGAATCACTAGCAACGTCCATTCACTTGACTCAGTAATGTATTTATGTACTCAGTGAACTATGAGCCTCTGCTCGCCAATAAATGCGCTACTTACCTCTAAACATTCCAGCAATTGCTGCACACATTCGAATACCTACTTGGAAGTTTGTGTGTTGTGTTGTCGCTGCCAATTCGGTGTCGCTGCCGGCGTGCAATGTCGGCCATGCAATATTTCGGTTTAATATCAACAATTGGAGTTCACAGTTGCAATGTCACTGTTATTGTCATTACTATTATGCAAAAATGTTGCCAGCATGCGTAAAGGATACGAGCACTGACACAGGCACCGAAGCATGCAACGCGCCGAATAATGAGAACGCAACGCAGCATGCAATGGAAATAAACGACGGAATGCAATGAAGACGCGGCGCAACGCTGCGAGTTGGTGTGTGTGTGGGGCATGCGGACGATGATGTGTGTGTGTTTGTGTGTGTGTGGCATGTGACCTGCGGCACTCATAATGCATGCCGGCGCCAATGTCAATGTGGATTTATTGCTGCGAATGCTGACAGCAACATGCGGTGCGGCGACAATGAGGAGGTGCAAGAATGACAGCAGCGCGTCGACCGGCGTTGCGTGTGCTTCATGTAGTCGTAATGTATAGTAATTTCGCAAGTGTGCAAGTGCCGGGCAGCAACAATATGTTGCCGATGTGCTGCAACTCAAAATCGCTGAATGCGAGGCGATAAAATTACAAAACCAACACGGAATGCAATTTGAATTATGATAAAATTTTAGCAAGCAAACACAACACTCACACTCACACACACACACACGCACACATATGTATGTACAAAATCAACAAAAGATTCATGCAGCAAAAAGGAAAAATACAAACAAATGTAAACAAATTGAGCGCTGGCGTCAAGGCAGCAAAGCAGGCAGGCAGGCAGTCAAAAGGGCAGCGGCAAGATTCGGCAGCGATAAGTCGCAATGCCACCGGCCGCTGGCCACTACGAAAGCCATAAAATTATGTAAAACAACAAAATATTGTACAATATCAGTGCACATGTGCGCGCGTGGCATTGCTGAAGGCAGGCAATGAAAAATTGGCTTTTGACAAAAATTGTTGCTACGTGCAGTGGCGTGCGGGTCCCGCCTACCTCAGGGGAGTCGCGATGAATTTATGGCGTTTCATTGTGTGCTGTGTAATTTACCAAAATGCAGTGCAAAACACTCGCCGCACACACACACATTCGCATTACGAGCATTAAACTTGGCCGCGTGTGTGTGTGTGTGTCGGCCTGTGCGCAGCGGCGCACTCTCAGGTACGTTATTTATTGCATAATGCCGTCACTTGAGAGAGCGTCGATGTTGAAATTGATTGGCCGCAGAGATAAGAAACGTAGAAACAAGACAAGAACAACAACAGTTTACATTTTATCCAACCGACGTTTACTCAACACGAGCAATGAGTGCAATTTGAAATTTGTTTGCCTTCCTCTAGCATTCTGTCCACTTTACCAGTCAATCTCGTAGGAATTCACTAAATAAGTAATTGCATTATTTTTTGTTGGTATCATGGAAATGCGCCAGACAGAAGAAAAGTTTAATAGAGAAAATCATTGGTGATTTAACGGAGAACATTTTTGAACATTTTTGACTCAGATTTAGTAATTATATCGTGAAATCGGTTAGTTCTAGTCACCCAATTTTTTGGTTCATAAACTTTTTCATCAAAACGCATTAAATGAGAGGTTCTGGAGCATCGAGAACACATTACAGTGGTGTCTGATATAGTGAACTAATTATTGCAAGGCCTGTTCACAGTATTGAGGTTGTTCACTATATCAAGGTTAACATTTTTGGTCAAAAACTCGTTTATTTGCTCAAAATACACTTTTTGTTTTTTGCTTGAAAATTTGTTTCTATATTTAGAGGCTCGATGTCAAAATTTGGGTGTTCACTATATCGAGGTGTTCACTATATAGGGTGTTCACTATACCCAGACACGACTGTATTAAGAATTTCCATACAACACTAAATAATGTCTAATATATGTACATCTGTACATATATGTAGTAGTAGATTGTTGGTAATGAAATAAAGGAGATGTGAAGAAATATTTCAAGAACACACACTGCATTATCAACAACCTTGCGTACTCTTTACGAGCCTTTAATCTTTCTGAATCAACAATAGAAAAAAGAATCCTTGCAATGTTGAATAAAATAAAATATGAAAAGTTACAATAATTTAAATACAAAACACAAAATCTAGTGGGGAAGGCATTTGTTAGCAGGAATAGGAGCCAAGGAACGCTATGTAATTATCTCCTATAACAACTTGCGACAACATTTTTCACACCGGGAAAAATCCATATGGGCGTGAAACTAGAGACCAAACATAGTCTCTAGTCAGTCAAACATCCTTTGCCCTTTTAACCCATTGCTGCCGAATGGGTAAAATTTTACCCATAAAAATTGATTTTTTTAAAAATCACAAAAAAGTCAATGTTTGAGATCTCTCAAAACCATTGATAGGGATAGTTAGGGTAAAGATGGAACTACCTTAACCTAGTGAAGGTCACACTAAAATTTCGACATCTAGCTAGAGTTACCAGACTCCAAAATCGTGAATTTTCCGGAGGTGGAAAATATGGCGAAAAGTAAAGGCCTTAGAACTTCACAAAAATCTGCCTCCTAACTCACCTGTAAAAAATACAACTTTTGTTCACGTGTTTAGCTGATCACTTCACAAAGTATGGAGAAAAGCTACCATTGCTGCCTAATGGGTAAAAATACCCAATGAATATCTCAGCAACGTCCAGAGATAGAAAGCTGAAATGTTTGTTTTTGATCATTTTGGGTCACTTCTAGTTCGTGTATGAAATTTTATCAAAATCGTATGAGCGGAACTGGTACCCGGCAGCAATGGGTTAAAAGGACTTCAACATTTTTAAGGTAATAAAAAATATAAAAAATACTTAACCTCGTTAGAATAGGGTGATATGTATATCAAATGAAAGAGGAAAGGCTCAAGAACTTAAATAAAATTGATTTTTTATCCATTTTTAAAAAATGGATATGAGAAAGGTCCTTTGTAAACTTAAACCCTTTATATCCTTGAAAATTTATATCTAATTTTCTCGAAGAGTAACTATGTTAAAAAACTTTATATCCTTGAAAATTTATATCTAATTTTCTCGACGAGTAACTATGTTAAAACCCAAAATCTCCTTGATCACGTGTCATTACTCTAACTTTACTGGTTCGAAAGTTATTAAAAAAAAGGCGGAAGCTGCAATTCTAATGAAGTACAAAAATTCTAATATATTTGAGTATCAGTATTTTAAATAATAAAAAGATACAAAATCAATGAAGCGAGAAAAATTAAATTTTGACAGGTGATCAAGGAGATTTTGGGTTTTAACATAGTTACTTTTCAAGAAAAATCGATATAAATTTTCAAGGATATAAAGGATTAAAGTTTTCAAAGGACCTTTTTCATATCCTTTTCTTACAAATAGATAAAATTTATTTTTATATTTTTATGTTATTAATTTTTTTTTTATATTTTTATGTTATTTAAATTATTAATTAATTTTATATTTTTATGTTATTTTTTGTTTTATTTTTTTATTTTCTATTATTTGAAGTCCTTTTAACAGGACAAAGGATGTAGAAATAAAAAACTGAGTACGCAGTGTTAATATGTTTGGTCTCTAGTTTCACGCCCATATGGATTTTTTCCGGTGTGAAAATTTTTTTTTATTTTTGTCGCACGGTGTAAACTATATGAGGCTCAATTAACTTGAAGTCAATATTGGTGAAATATATGTATACTTATATATAAAGCTATATATATATATATACTAGTCTATCAAATCTATACACGCGACAAACGTAATTTAGCTTTGTATGATAGTTTGTATTTTTGAAATTTAATTTAATTTTAAATTTTTAACTGACTGCAAACAAGAGACGATTCCATATTTAAGAAATCTATAGCTTGATTTTTACTTCAAGCCAAATATTCATTGATAGATTTATGTCCTGTTCAGACAGCCAAATAAATTGAGGCAATTTAGTTCTTAATTGAGTTTATGGCTTTTGCTGTTCACACACCTCAATTTAGCTGTTATCGAAAAATGTTATCGAACATGTTTTTGTTTTGATGGAAGAAAGGTTTTTCTGTTTATGTATAAAAAAAAGTTCTTAAAAACAATTATTAAATTAGTAATATTTTGTTAGTAATTTTTTTTTAACATCCATACTGATGCACACAATTTTGAAACGAAATATAAAATAAATAAATAAATAAAAAACGTTCTTAAAAATATTTATTGAAGATTTAGTAATATTTTTTTAACATCCCTACTAATGCACACAAATTTTAAACGAAATATCAAAGCAACCAAATGTTAACGAACGTCTTTCTTTTCTATCAGTTTATCAATTTCGTTTTGGTTCCATCAATTGTGAATGATATTGTTTATCGATAACAGTACAACACAGGGTTGCATGGCGAACCGAGCTCAATTTATGGTCAATTTAGAGCTAATTTTAATTAGCTTTATTGACATTTTTGTATGACAAATTGAGCTCAATTTGGACTTGAATTGAGAATAAATTGAGAAAATGTCTAAATGGCAAAATTTAGCTGAATGTCTGAATAGGGTATTATACAAAATGTATCAATATACACTTCTATGTTTTTTATTAAAGACACTCACAACCTATAGAAAATAGTCTCTTCAAGTGCAAACTTTCAACTAGTCTTAGACCAAGTTGACAAATTGTCTATTAAAAATTTTCATTTGCACTTGTAGAAACTAATTTGCCGTAGATGGTGAACTACTTTATGATTCTTATAATAAATCACACTTACCTCGCTCGTCCATGGTATCGCCATCATAGGTGCGTTGTAGTACGCCATTTCCTGCGCTAAAATCTTCACTAAGTTGAGTGCTTTTGTGCAAGTTTGTGCTTGAACTAAGTTTGTGCAAGAGTGAAATAAATATACAAAAGAGAGAAGATGCTGGTACTTGTACAATATGGTGAAAATGAACTCAAGCAGATTTACAAGAAATTGTTTAAAGTAGTGGAAATTGTAACAGTTTTGCAAGACTGCTTAAAACTCCCTGAATCAAGTGCCAAGGATCAATAGAGGACTGATTTTTAGTTAAAAATAATTGTTGAATTATTTTCATTTGACAAAAAAAATTCCAAAAAAATAAAAAAAATTCTCTCTAACTTGCAACTATTCAAACATTTGCCACACCTTGGCAACTTTGCCACACTGACCGAATCAGCGCATTCGCAATCGTTGCTCATTTCTTTTCAATTTTCAACAAGCTCTCAGCGAAAATTAAACATTAGCTGCATTGATTCATGGAGTTTTAAGTGTTTTTCCATGGCCAACATTCTGGTGCAACTGGTGCATTTGTGATGGAGGTGTGTGCGTGTGTGTGTGTGTTTGTGTGTTTTCCATGCATTCGGCGCATGTATGGGTGCAGTTGTGCGTGTGTGCCTTGCGGTGATTTAACACTAATACATACAACGGTGCTAGCTCACATACATTGCAGTTTTGTGGTGCTTTCTAGTGTGGTGCGGATGCGGTGCGGTGGCGGTGGCGGTCGAGGATGCGGGCGGCTCCTCGTGCATGCGGTGGGTGCCGTGATTGCGCTCAGTTATCGCTTCATCGAAAACACCTGTCGAACTGTGAACGCCACCAAAACCAGCGCCACCGACAACGACATCGACGCCGGCGCCACTGGGCGCGCGGCTGTGGTGGTGGGTCGCGGTGCCGCTGCCGCTGTCGGTGTCGACCACCGTAACAACATCATCGACACTCTTGCCCGCATCAGCGACGTGCGGCTGCGGCGGAAATTGTTGGCGATGCCATTGTTGTTGTTGTTGCTGCTGTTGCTGATGATAGCGTTGGCGCGCGTTGGCTGCGTCGTCGCCCACCTCCAGCAGCACATCGTCGTCGTCGTCGTAGGTGTGCGGACTGTGTGAGGCGAGCACCAGCGGATTGTTGAGGCCCCACGACGGCGGATGCAGGTAGTGCGGATAGTTGGAGTAGATTTCGGCGCGTATGCGATCGTCGTAGTCGTCGTCCTCCAGGTCGGCGCTTGCCGGTCGAATGTTGTTCGAGAGCTGCTCTGCGCTGGCGTTGACGAACGCCATCGACGATGACGATGATGCGGAGAAAGAGGAGGACGATGTTGATGTTGTTGTGGCGGTGGTTTGGTTTTGATTTTGTTGCTGCCGCTGTCTGAATTTCGGCGTTGCACCGTTCGGGTAGAATAATAATCTATCTGCAAAAAGAAGATCCAGAAAGTGTGCGGTTGTTGGTGCTGCTAAGCAAATACATACAAACACCCACACACACATACATACATATATACATACGCACAAAATATACAGTTTAGTGCGCTGCAAATTCAATTAGGCTAAATATTTGCAAAAGAAACAAAAACAACAACAAAATAACAGCATAACAGGTGCGCAGCGTTGAGTTGCTGTGAGGTGCAAAAATATTGCAGTGAAAGTGGTGAAAATGAGTGGCGAGAGCATAAACAAATTAGAGCGTAATTATAAAATGAGCACAAGCGCATTAAAGAGATTTGAAAAAATTAAACAACAAAGTCGACAACACGTCGAAGAAGATCAAGTGGCGTGAATGAAAATGGATAGTAAATAAAATGGAAAGCGACTAAAGCGTTGGCATGGCTATGAGTTTAGCTGCAGAGGGGGCGGAGGGCGGAGAATTTAAGTTTAGAGTTTTGTATACAGTTGAGAGGTGTTGAAGTGATGCTGTGTTGTGAGTGATGCGAATGGTTGTGTTTGCATGAGTCAAGTTTGAAACCTTTCGCTATGCTAATCATTAAGGATGCGTTTGGAAAATTTTGGCCATAAAAACTATTAATTATTTTTGCTGCTTTTGACATACTTTTAGCCATAAAAAGGATCAAAAATGTTGAGTATATGTTCTGGGGTCCTACGTATTGTTTTCTATGATCTGGTGATGGAATAAAAAGATAAGGACATTGCTTCTACTTAGCTTTTTCAAAAGGCTTTATTATGGCATTACTCTTTAATAGAAAATATTGCAATTAACCAAAAGGCCTTTTATGTATGGCTAACGTTGTATGAATCCTGCTAAGTACATATAATGTTCTCAATAATCTCTCACAATAGATTCTAACCTATCAAAGTGCAAGTATTTAGTTAGTAAAATGTTCTCGGAGCATCATACAACCACAGCTTAAGGCTGCCTTACCATTTAAGTGAAAACATAATTCTTAAAACGGACCTTCTGGTCTACCAAAAGGATGCATATGGAAGTGATTCGTGTGAAGATTCACGTTCAAGGTACTGATTCTTAGTTTGCGTGTATTTTCAGGGAGATTTTTGCCACATTAGTTTTTCAGAGAAAGAACCTTCAGGCAGTCAGTCAGCTGAGAGACGTTACTTGGTATGTATTGTGATATGTATTGAGATCTTTTCTAAGATATGCTGATAGATTAAGGCATCAGAAGATCGGATAAGTAATTGTTTGTTGTTAGATTATAGAAACTTAGGTAAAATTTATAGAAACCGAGGGACTCTTTAAGTGATTGTAAAGCATTAGTATGTCTGCCTTGTATAGCCGGTTGTTAGTTTTATGTTTTCTTTGTCTTTAGTCTAAAAGAATGAACCTTCAGGCAGTCACTCATGTGAGAATCGTTACTTGGTATGTATTGTGATATGTAACGAGTACTTTATTCGGATCTGATGGTCGTCTTAGGGAACTGAAGATCGAATAAGCAATCGTTGTGAGCTGACAGAAATCTATATAAGTTTCATAGAAACCAAGAGACTCCTACATACACTTATGTAATGCATTATAAGGTCTGCTATGTATAGCTGATTGTTATTCTTATGTTTTCTTTGGAATATTTTTGCCAAACTTAGTCTTTAAGGCAAAGAACATCCAAATAGTTCCTCAACTAAAAATCATTACTTGGTATATATTATGATATGTATCGATATTTTTTCTAGAATATGCTAATAGATTTAGGCAACTGAATCCAAAAAGCCGGGAAGCTATCTATATATCAGGTGTACAACTTTGCTTCCGCCGTTTTTTTCCAAAATTAAAAGCTTTATTGCGAAAAAGTGCTTACAGATGTATTATTCAAAATATTGTCCGTCGCTAGCGACAACTTTCTCCCATCTTTCCGGCAATTTTCGGATCCCGGCTCGAAAAAAGGAGTCCTCTTTTGACGCTATCCATGAAGCAATCCATTTTTCCAATTCTTCGAAGGGTTGAAAATGTTGATCTGCCAGGCCGTGTGCCATCGAACGGAATAGGTGGAAGTCAGAAGGGGCGACATCTGGGGAATACGGCGGGTGGGGCAAGACTTCCCATTTCAGCGTTTCCAGGTACTTTTTGACCACTTTTGCGACGTGAGGCCGAGCATTGTCGTGTTGGAGGATGACTTTGTCATGTCACTCTTGATATTGTGGCCGCTTTTCTTTTAGCGCGCGACTAAGGCGTAAGTTTCTGAGAGCATTCGATACGCTTCAGCTGCATTTTTTTACGAATTGTAACAGAAAAGTAAAACTTCCCGCAAATGGCGAGAATTGGGCACATAAACGGACATTTTCGAGCGTGAATAATACGAAAACAAGAACAACTGTCACTGAAACGGCGATGACAATTTGTTAGGCACTGTCCACACTCACTTTAAAGGCATTACCATCTATGTATTTCAACCAGCCTCAGCCGGTACAGCCACCTATCGGAAAACGGCGGAAGCAAAGTTGTACACCTGATAATTTTTACATAGTAAGTGACTCTATCGCTCTTGTCTTAGTGTCTTTTATGAATTTTAATGTATTGAAATTAATTGAAATAATTTTACTGTAGTATTTCACTGTTTGAGTAGATCCTTTTACGTAGGCTGCCTTTTATGTTTTTTCAATAGGGATGGTCTAGTAAGTTTTCGAAAAATCTGAGATTGCCTTTGAAAAGTTTGTAATTTTTTACCATAAACGTGCTTAGAACATTTTTATGTTCAAGCGCTATTTGTGTTGTTTACACTGACTTGAAAAATTCATCTCGGTCAAAAAATGGATTTAACTCGTGAACATTTTCGAGCAATAATTTTTTACGATTTCCGAAGTGAATTATCTCAACAACATTGCTTCGATCGCCTTCATTCGGCATTTGGTGATAAAGCACCAACCCTCAAGACAATTCATAACTGGTTTAACGAATTCAAGCGTGGTCGCCGTTCGCTCCAGGACGAATTTCGTGAAGGTCGTCCAAAAACGGCCATTGTGCCAGAAACTATCGATCCTGTGCGTGAACTGATAATGAAAGATCGTCATGTGACATACTGTGAGATAGAGGCATCTTCGGGCATTAGTTCCACGGCCGTGCATTCGATATTGCATGAACATTTAGCTGTCAGAAAGATTTGTTCTCGTTGCATCCCGCATAATTTGGCAATCGCTCAAAAAAAGGCTCGTGTCGATTGGTGCAAAGAAATGATGGACAAATTCGATCGCGGTACTTCGAAAGACGTTTATAAGATCGTGACAGGTGACGAATGAGCCCGAAACAAAACAGCAATCGACCCTGTGGGTCTTCCAAGACGAGCCAAATCCAACAAAAGTTGTTTGTGCACGCAGCACATCGAAGAAAATGGTCGCCTGTTTCTTCGGCAAAACCAAAGCATCGATTTAATGGGTCATCCGCTATACAGCTCTGACCTAGCACCTAATGACTTCTTTTTATTCCCGCGCATAAAAAAAAATTGCGTATTTAACAATTTTCATCGCCAGAAGATGGTGCTGAAGCATTCAAAAACCATGTTTTGGAGGTGTCTCAATCGGAGTGGAAAAAATGCTTCGACAATTGGTGTGAGCGCATGCAAAAGTGTATAAATCTTCAAGGAGAATACTTTGAAAAGCAATAAAACCATTTTTGATGATAACAAAATGCATTTTCATCCTTTTTGAAAAAATATAAAAGGCAACCTTCGTAGTACTGGAGAGAAGTAATTCCTGGGTTCAAGCAAATTTTGGCATTTAAAAGATTAAAGCACGCACTTAATAAATGAAGGTCGCCACTTAGTCTCAATCTTTAGCTTTACTTATATCTATACTCGCAGTAATATAAATAAATCTATAAATCTAGTAAAAGGTCTGGTCTAGAGTAACATTGTGTGTTGCTTTGAACTAATTATTCAAGTTTATTGTAGCCTGATATCTTCACATATTTGCAGTATTAAGAAGATCGACACTTGAAGTGCTTAACTGGGCGTCTGAGTGATATCTATCTAGCTATGTGTTCAGTGGCGCACATTTTATTTTCATTTTGGGAGTTATTGTACACAACTTTTGAGCTTCATACCATTTGAAATCATATTTTAAATCCAAAATCTATTTGGGTGGTTGGAATCGCCAAAATTTTCTTTGCATGTGCCACTTTATGGGTTGTTAGACCTAAAACTAAATACTCCTGCACTCTAGTTGCTCAATTTGCTAATTGATTAACCCCGAATTTAATTGAAAATGAAGGTGAATTAGAATGAATGAATGCACTTTTTTGCATACGAATGACACACAACACAATCGCGCACCAGAGTTATGCAGCGAAGCGTTGCAAAGCGAGAGCGAATTGGCGATTGAAGCGATTGAGGCGTTTCGTGAGCGGGAAGCGGTGTGAAAGCGGTGAAGTGCAGCATTAGATATCAGCGAAAGCATAACGTACGGTGGCGGTGGTGATGTTGGTGGTGGTGAGGGTGACGTGGACGGTGAAGTGAAAGTGAAGGTGAAGGTGAAGAGCACTGCCAGATTTGTAGCGTTTATTTATTTACTTCTTTTTTCTGGATTTTGAGTTTAATAGTTTGAGTTGAGATGCAGAAGCGTGCGTTGGTTTGGTTTAGAGTTAAGTTTTTTTTTGAAAGCGATTTAAAAGATAAAGTGGAAATGAGGAAATTAAGTAACATTGGAAACTTATAAGATTTAAGAAAGGTTAAGAAGAGAACGGAAAAGCTTAAGAACCGAACTGAAAGTGTAAAGGTAAAGGAAAAACGATTTCCACGCAACACTGAAATGTTTTGTTTTTTTTTAGTACATTTAACGGTTTTTAGTTCATTTTGGGTTCATATTTTGAGGTTCAGAAAAAAATTGGTTTTTTATAATCTTTTTTTGTATTGTCATCTCACTGTTACTGCCAGTTTTTGCTGTTGTGACGTTTGATGCTTGATTGCTGATTTCTGTATTTGCTTTGCATTTTTGATTTGATTTTGTACGCCGTTGACAGTTCACGGTTGACATTTGTTTGACTTACCCACACATGGATTGTGATTAACAATGTTAAAAATACGATCACAGCGTTTTTTCATATGATTATTGGGACAGATGCAGCCGAACATGGGCGACAGCCGCAAATTTGTCCACGAATCATGACAGGCATCTCTGTGGGGCGAAAAAGCAAGCAGACAAATGTGAAATATTTGACATATTCATTATTCATTATTATGTGCAGATATTTCCTGAAATTATGTCAAGAGATATTTGTACATAGATGTAACTTTTATTAGAGGAAATAATTTATTTATATATCAAAGTGTTGAATGAATATTTGAATAAAATTTATGAGTCCTTTTTATGGGTTATTTTAGTGGCGAATAGAATACAGGACTATGTTAGATTAGGTCGGAAAGAACGAAGGCCAAAATGGCCCATTAAGAATCTTTTCTTGCATTCCTCTGGAACTAACCAACAGCAAAAGACTTCAATCTCTTAATAAAGGATAATAGATCCGAGATTTCAACTGTGGCAGCACTTGCCAGGTCCTTCAGGCATCATGGCCCCAGATTATCGTTTCTAGCTCTTCTTCATCTCCAGAAAACTATGTTCTACTAAAATATTATTCAATAATTTTTTTGTTGTCTGTACTCTGTCATTAAATTTTAAACATGCCAATACCTCCAACATTGCCATAAAAACCGTGAACACGTAATTAATGCAAATAATTGCAGTGCATCTCACTCTGTGTTACACTATACGCCAGTCTACTGTGGGATTTACAGTTATAGAGAGAGAGGCAGGTTCATAATTTGGCGCCAAGTATCACAAAAGTGGCAATTGCTACTTTTGCAACTGCTGCGGCTGCTGCTGTGGCCGCCTGGAGGCCGCCACTGTGACTGTTGGAAAAGTCACTTCACTGTGTAGGTATGTGTGTGTGTGTGTGTGTGTGAAAACTGCTGGAAGCCGTTTGAGCATAGTTATCAATTATGGAAACTTCATTATCGATGGTAATAATTGATTTTAATTCGTTGTAGTTTTATGTGGCGAGAACTTGTTGAAAAGTCAATTGGCACAGTGTGCAGTTAATTGAAGTAGCAGCGCGTTATGGCAAAGTACACTTTGCCATTAAATATTCAACTCATTAGTACGTGGAAGCGTTTGTGAAACGCATACACGGACAATGAAACGAAAATTAAAATTGCGTTTTCCTCAATGAATTTTTTTTTAACAATAATTTCCCTCAAAACTATTTCTTCTTCTGCCTTTAAATTCCATTGACCGTTTGGTCTTAAAACTCAGAGTCGGACGGTATGAAGTCCGGACAATTTGAAGCACTAAAAACTATTTCTTCTAAAACCTTTAACAATAAAAATTAAATTTAAAGGTACAAACAATAAAAATGAAATTGAAAGGTAGTAAAAGAAATAGTTTTTAGTGCTTCAAATTATCCGGACTTCATACCGTCCGACTCCGAGTTTGAAGTCCAAACGGTCAATGGAATTTAAAGGCAGAAGAAAAATTAGTTTTGGGAAAAATTATTGGTAAAAACTTAATGGAAAATTTGTTCATTTTGTAGTAATCAGTATTTACGTAGAAATGGTCCGCTAACGAATTATGAAGTTTATTAATAAGATGGAAATGAAATGTAAAATCTGGTGCCATGGAAATATGACTATTTGAATGAATATTTTTTTTAAATAGCAAAATAGCTTTTGTGTCGGGTAAGAGTGGCAGCATTCTTTTGAAAAAACTCAACACTACAACCTTTTTCAAATTCTTTTATTTTGGCTTTAAAAAGTAGAAGCGTCATGGATGATTTTCTTTTAGAAAGAGAGAACGGACGACGCGAAAGTCCGGAGCCGGTGGATTGGAAATAGGGCGAATATGAGTACAAGGGGAACTGAAAGGGATGGTATTGTAATTACCTAGAATCCACAGAATACTAAACTTCACTCTTCTAATGAAATAATAAAATACTTCAATGGAGTCATTTCGACTTTGTGGCATTTCAGTGTTAAGCACAAAGTGATGGGTCGTTTCGCGGGGAACCATGAGGACTCCAATATGAACCTTGCTATCTTCGTGATATCTTGAATTGACAGCTCAGTTAGGCTGGTTCAAAGCGAGGAGTATAAGAATTTAATTTAGAATTTTAAACTTCGCCAGGGATTGAAATTGGCACACAAATTGCAGGACCGTTTCTTGTTTTTCTTCGGACCAACTTAGCCCAAAAATACACATGCAATTAAAGATTTAGGTTAGATTGAAGATTTAGGTTAAGTTATGGTGGCTGCCTCTGTAAGAGACACACTCGGAGGCCTAAGAGGCCTATTGTGTGTACCAGAAATTTCACCCTCAGCAGTAATTGTCGTCTACTTCATGGGTATAGCGATAGAAGTAGACGAGTATTTCACCAGCTCGAGTTAGGAATCGAACCTAGGGCCTCGGTATGAAAAGCCAGCGCCAAGAAGACCCATGAATATTAAAAATGGACCATTTTGATCGGAACACAGCAGAAGGATTTAGGCAATGAATGAATTATTGGTCGCAGGGTCACCTACATCCATAACTATAATAATCTATCTAATCTACTACACTATACCTGAAATACTTACTATGAAATAATACCTAAATCTCATAAAAGTATAGTAGGGGAAATTGGGGTACATTTGAGACCTTTTTGTTAACCTACATTTCTTCTTTTAAACTTTATTTCCATAAATTTTATAAATCAATGCTGCTTTCTCGAAAGTGATTATTAAATTTTGGAAATTTAAATTAATTTTTTTATACAGAAGATTTTGCTCGTTATAATTTCATATTTTTTGAAAAAAGTCATTTTGTCAAATGTACCCCAGTCAAGGGGCACATTTGACTTTGGGAGGGGAACATTTGACATGTATATTTGTGAAAGAAAATAAAATCGCTTCTGAATAACAATAAGCAAAATTTCGTTAAATATTTTTTAATATTTCATTTTACGCGAAGGAAAAAATAAATAATAGATATTTTATTTATAAGCCTCTAGTTAACAAACATTGAACACAAAAAAATTATAATTTGGATAAAAATAAACTAATTTTACAAAATATTTGGACAAGTTAATCTTAAAAATATATTTTGTACGACAACGTGAAGTTGTAGCCGGATTTTCTGGAATTTGCAGTTTTAACTCGATTTCGCTACGCATAATGTGCCCCATTCAAAAATGTCAAATGTAGCCCATATGCTTTATTTTATTTTATTTTATTTTATTTTATTTTATTTTATTTTATTTTATTTTACTTTATTTTATTTTATTTTATTTTATTTTATTTTATTTTATTTTATTTTATTTTATTTTATTTAATTTTCTTACCTAAAATACTTTAATGACCTTTAATTAGCAACATTTTTCGAAATAATAGAAAATAATGTATGTAAAATTAGTTTACCACTTTGAGATATTTATTAAACTCACTTCACAAATTCCTTACGTATCACTGTCACAAAATAACAGAAACTCCCGTAAAAAAAGAAGAGCACGTGCTGCTCCGCCAAATTTACGCACAAACTGTCAAACTTCATGACGCTTTATGAAATCACGTATTTTATTGTTCCCAATAGAGAAATTTCATTACTTACACCGATTTGATTTCAAAACGGCCATAGTCAAATTTGCCCCAAAGTCAAATGTACCCCAGTTTCCCCTACCAACTTAAGTTAAATATGTGATTGTTTTCATTTGTATATATTGAAATGATCAATATTTGCATATCGTAATTAATGATTGCACTGTGTATGTGTATTGCAACTTACCGATTTTCCATTTTGCACTTATTGTCTCTCACTTTACAGTGCATTTTAAAGTCTTCGAAGAGCTTTAGGCATTTTCGCTCCTGCTGGCACACGGACAACGCATGATTGCACGTGGGCAGCGCATCGATTGGGTACGGATCCTTTTCGGCTGCAAGAAACACAAATAAAGCCACAAATACTTCAGTCATACGGCAAACATATGGAATAAGGCAATGCTTGGAAGTGGTCGAGCACTGCCAATTAAATTATATCTGAGTAAGTTAGTTTTTTTTTCGTCGTACTTATGGCACGCGGAGCACACATGCTGCCACGCAACGCAATCAACGTCAAGCACCGACCAACAACAATTTCTATTGTATTGTACAGCAGCAACTTGAAAAATGAAATTCACTTTAAAAGCAGACGCAAAATGAAAATTGTAAGAAAATTGCATATGAAAAATACTCGGAGGGCCGCTGACGGCACTGACACCGGCCGAGTGCAGCATCTGACAGCAGCCGAGGCTTTGTTTCGCTTCGGCCACAACGACGCGCTGCACCGTTGCAGCGCTGCTGACATAAATAATAAGAGCAAGAAAATGGCAATGGCTGTTGAAGGGCCAGCAAAAACAACAACAACAGCTGCCTGCGCGTCTGCTCACAATCACATGAGACCTGATAAATGAGCGCGCCGGCGTTGGCGTTGGCGCTGGCGTCGTGCACATCGGCACACTTGAGTGATTTGTCTAACTTACGACATTAGTGTAATTCTTGGCTCAATCTGCACGGCTGCACAGTGCACGGTGCATGTAGCATTCTGCATATTGCAGGTGCGCCAGCAGGCCGAGGCGTGTGGATGCCATTTTGAGAGTTGCGCGTACGCGTGGCGTGGCAAGTTGCGTGGCGCTGCTGCAACATCGCGTTGTGGCGCGCACGCTGGCTTCATCAAAGTGGCAAATTCCCCACAGCTTCCAGATTATACATTACGCATTGTTGTGTGTAATTCAGCTCGTGATTGAGGCGAGTGCAGCCAGCGTACCGCCTTGCAATAATAAATCTTCGAAACTTTTACACAAATGCTTAACCGCAATGATTCGCTGTGGTGAGGTGCGGTGTGGTGCGGTGTGGACTGGTTTGGTGTGCAGTGATTGCCGTCGTGGAGCAACTCACTGGGCGAAAATTTATTGTTTGCTTTGTTTTATTTAGTGCGTCTGCGAGTGACTGCACACGCTGCTTCTGTTGCTGGCAGCGGTGCTTTAAATTGTATTGAATTTGTTAAAAAAAAAAATAAATGTCATTTACAACAAAAACACAATACATTTTCCGATTGATATCGCAGCAGGGACAGTTTGTTTCTTGGCTGATTGCTTAGGGCTGCTCAATTTAAAATGGAGAGAGGGGGAGAAACTCAAGCTTTATAAAGTCTCAAAGAGTGGAATTTGAGTCAAGCATAATGAATTAAAGTTAAAGTTAATTACTTTAATTTTATTAATCAGGAAATATTTGAACAATAAAAAAAGACTTGAAAAGTTCCTAACCAAAGAAATTTGTATGCAATCAATAAATAATTGAAAAGTTTCTATCTGATGAAATATTTATACCTTCAATTAAGAATCAATTAAGCAACAACAGTCAGTGGCGGATTCAGGGGGGGTTTGGGGTTAAAACCCCCGAAATATTAGGATCGACTTTAGAACTACATACAAATTAAAAGGCATTTTGTGGCATTTTATGAGTATTAAAGAATTATTTTTTGAAACCCCCTCCGAAATATTTTTCTGAATCCGCCCCTGTCATCAGTCAAGCTTTATAAAGTCTAAAATAATTAAAGTTAGTACTTTTTGCATATTTTTAAAAAATTTTTAAACATATTTACTTTCGTTTAATTAATCAGCAAATTAAATATTCGCTTTTCAACAATAAAACAAATTAATAGTTCCTAACCTTAAAATGTTTATGCATTCAATAAAGAATTGAAAAGTTTTAACTGATGAAATATTTATGCCTTCAATTAAGAATCAATTAAACAACAACAGTCAAACTTTTTAAAGTCTTAAATAATTAAAGTTAGTACTTTTTGCATATTTTTAAAAAAATTTTAAACATATTTACTTTCGTTTCATTAATCAGCAAATTAAATATTCGCTTTTCAACAATAAAACAATTTAATAGTTCCTAACCTTAAAATGTTTATGCATTCAATAAAGAATTGAAAAGTTTTAAACTGATGAAATATTTATGCCTTCAATTAAGAATCAATTATACAACAACAGTCAAACTTTTTAAAGTCTTAAATAGTTAAAGTTGTGCCAAGCACAATTAGTACTTGTTGCATATTTTTAACAAATTTTTAAAAATATTTACTTTCGTTTAAGTAATCAGCAAATTAAATATTTGCTTTCCAACAATCAATAAAAAATTTAATAGTTCCTAACCTTAAAATTGAAAATTTTTAAACTGATGAAATATTTATGTCTTCAGTAAAGAATTAATTAAAACACAACAGTCAAACTTTTTCAAATAGTTAAAGTTAATAGTTAAATTAGTATTTTTTGCATATTTTCAACAAATGTTTAAAGTTATTTAGTTTCGCTTAATTAACCAGCAAAGTAAATATTTACTTTTCAACAATCAATAAAGAGTTGAAAAGTTTCTATCCTTAGAAGTTTTTATGCATTTAAGAAAGAATTGAAAGGTTTCAAACTGACGAAATTTGTATGCCTTCAATTAAGAATCAATGAAGCAACAACAGTCAAACTTTTTAAAGTCTTAAATAGTTAAAGTTTGTACTTTTTGCATATTTTCAACAAATGTTTAAAGTTATTTAGTTTCGCTTAATTAATCAGCAAATTAAATATTTGCTTTTCAACAATCAATAAAAAATTTAATAGTTCCTAAGCTTAAAATGTTTATGCATTCAATAAAGATAAAATATTTATGTCTTCAGTAAAGAATAATTAAAAAAATAACAGTCAAGCTTTTTAAAGTCTAAAATAGTTAAAGTTGCGCCAAGCACAATTAGACTTTTTGCATATTTTCAACAAATGTTTAAAGTTATTTAGTTTTTAACCATTAACCAGCAAATTAAATATTTGCTTTTTAACAATCAATAAAGAGTTGAAAAGTTTCTAACCTTAGAAGTTTGTATGCATTTAAGAAAGAATTGAAAGGTTTCAAAAGTTAGTACTTTTTGCATATTTTCAACGAATTTTTAAAAATATTTACTTTCGTTTAATTAATCAGCGAATTAAATATTTGCTTTTCAACAATCAATAAAGAACGGAATAGTGCCTAACCTTAGAAATGTTTATGCATTCAATAAAGAATGGAAAAGTTTTTAACTGTTGAAATATTCATGCCTTCAATTAAGAATCAATTAAACAACAACAGTCAAACCTTTTCAACAAATGTTTTAACTTATTTAATTTCGCTTAATTAATAAGCAAATATTTAAACAATGAATAAAGAATTGAAAAGTTCCCAACTAAAGACATTTTTATGCATTCAATAAAGAATTGAAAAGTTTCAAACTAATGAAACATTTATGCAATCAATTAAAAATCAAATAAACCATAACAGTCAAGCTTTCTAAAGTCAAAATTAGTTAAAGTTGAATCAAGCACAATTAATACTTTTTGCATATTTTCAACAAATTCTTAAAGCTAGAAATTAAAAAAATTTAGAAATTTAGAAATTTTAGAAATAGAAGAAATTTTTATCAATCTTTCTAAAGCCAAAAATATTTATAGTTGAGCCAAGCACAATTCATACTTTTTGCATATTTTAAAAAAATTCTTAAAATGATTTACTTTTGTTTCATGAACCAGCAAAAACTTAAACAATCAATAAAGAATTGAAAAGTTCCCAATCGTAGAAATGTGCTTAAAAGTTTCCAACTGAAAATATATTTTCACATGCAATAAAAAAATTAAAAATATTTTCAACTCACCTTTTTTGAGCACAAAACCGCACGGATGATCGAAGAGAAAATCACGAAAATGATTACAGTCCGGATCCATGCCCGGCTCCTTGCAAAGGCAGGTTGGACGAAAGAACTGAAAGGCCTGCAGTGTTCGTAGCGCCGCTTGACATTTGGTCACAGTCACTGTGCTGCATGAAACTGCAAGAATAAGAATATGTTGTTGTTGTTATTATTGTTATTGTTATGTTATAGTATAAGGCGACATTATCGTATGTAGAAAGGTGACATATGCGGCGAACCTGATTAATTATTTATGACCACACAAACGAGTTGTAAGTAAACAGCTCAGCTGTGACATGATGTAAAAATCCAAAGATAAGTATTACAAGTGACAGCAAACGAATTTGTGCGCTAATAATGCAGCCTTTTGTCGGATATTAGAAGTGGCACTTTAACAAATTATGTGTTAGTAGGCCATGACATAAAACGCGCCGAGCCATGACCTACGCAATTGAAGGCGTGAAGGCGTCAGCGAAGGCATCAGATGGGTGGCAACGTAGGTAGTGAATGTGAGAGAAATAAATGAATAATGATGGCAAGGAGAAATGCTTTTAAATACACCAAGAAATTTCACAGTTCAGAAAATTGTGGGCACAATTAATAGTGATGAAAAAAAATTATGTGGGAATGGTATATGTTAGAATTAGAGTATAGAAATTAAAGCAATGCAGAGGTCTTCAATATAGCATTGTGAGGACGTGCATTTACTATATTTGAAACCATTATGTGCTGAGGAAACCTGTCTATACGATTTTGTGTTATTAGGAAGTCGATGAAGTCAATGAAAGTCTAATAATGTTATTAAAGGAGCAGGGTGTTGAAAAGAGAGAAAAAAACGGACTTATTTTGGAGACTGTCGAAGGCGAATAATACAGAATATCAAAGTGATTGTATGTAAATTGATTGGTTAGTACATTTGTCAATTTGACATTCCACTAGTTCAGAGCTTCCTACTTATTTTCCTTGCCACCAATCGGTGATTTGGTAGCAAATACAGTCAATTAACCCAAATATGCCGACCGTACTACATGCACTACATACATCTATTTTAGGGGTAATTCATTAACTGTGCTTTATGCTTGCTTACCAAAAATTTGAAATGTAGATCTACTACATTTGGTATGGTTTGCATATCTGTTTGCTTGAATGTGACCTTCCAGAGTGTTGGAAATGAAAAAATCAAAATGTGTTTTATTGAGTGAAAACTCAGTTAAGCATTGACTTTGCCAATCCATTCGTTGGCATATTTGATATAGTTCCCAAGGAACTAAGAGTTTCAGGGTCATTACGTTACAAACGAATCATAATATCACTTTAAACCTTTCGACCCCGAATTTTACTCTGTGTCTCGATATTACTTTTTAGTATTTAAATCATGAAACATTTGCCTAAGAAGTGTGCACACGACATTTGAAGTCGCCACGCCTCTTTGTTAGAGTTCTAGAGCTAGTTTACTTTGGAACAATTTTAGCTTAAAACGGGTTAAATAAATTTTGTATTAATATTTTGTAATTACAGAAAAATTATTTGATGTTTATAGAAAAATACAAAATTATCACTTTTTGATTTTATTTAAACATTCCCAATTCCAATTCCCAATTCGTAGACTTCAATTAGAACACAAACTTTCCCTTATATCGCTGCAAATTATTGGAAATTATTTTGGGGATAACAGTAACATTTTTGTCATTTGCTTTTAATTCACTTCTAAAAATAATAATTTGTTGGTGCCTACTTAAATTAAACCCATAAATCAATCGTAGCTTTTGCTATAAGATGACAAATAGGTGAAGTTGCTCTCAGGCAACATTGGGGTCGAAAGGGTTAAAACAAAAAAAGAAGCAGAATTGGAAAACTGAGGGCAACCCAACGCTCATAATATAAGTACACATCTATGTAAGAAAAATCATCATTTATGTATTATGCGAAATAGCCAGTGTGCAGCTTTCCTTTGAAGTCTAATAATAAATAATGCGCATAAAACACACCATAACTCATTAATGTTAATACGGACAAATGTCTCAAGTATTACAATGAATAGTGTAAATAATATTTCATGGCTCAATATTCGTTTAACATTTGACATTTACACGACATTCAAACATTAAGGGGGTCTTCTGGTTACGAGCTGAAAATTTAAGTCTATTTTTCGGAGTAAATTGCGAAGGAACTACTTGAGATAATCCAGTAATTTTTTTTTTATTTTATTGATACATGCTTTATCTTGTAAGATCAAATTTTGGAAATTAAAAGTCATCACACTCGCGACTTTAGAACGACCCTGAGGTTGTTGCCTTTTTTAAACTGGTTGGTAAGACTTCTTCAAGAAATATTAATCGAATTCGATCAATTTTTTTTCAGTTATTCAGGAGACATATGGCTATGTTTTCCCGTGTACGATTGTGAAATTTTTATTTTTTTCCATTTTTACACTCACCAATAGACCAAAAAACATGGTCGAAAATCAAACTTTTTACAAAAAACCTCCTAGTTTTGAAAATTTTCAAAATAAAAAAAATCGTACACGGGAAAACATAGCCATATGTCTCCTGAATAACTGAAAAAAAAATTGATCGAATTCGATTAATATTTCTTGAAGAAGTCTTACCAACAAGTTTAAAAAAGGCAACAACCTCAAGGTCGTTCTAAAGTCGCAAGTGTGATGACTTTTAATTTCTAAAATTTGATCTTACAAGATAAAGCATGTATCAATAAATTAAAAAAAAATTACTGGATTATCTCAAGTAGTTCCTTCGCAATTTACTCCGAAAAATAGACTTAAATTTTCAGCTCGTAACCAGAAGACCCCCTTAAGCCACATCATGCCATCGAGCCCAATCGAGCGTACGAAAAACTCAAGTTCCCACACGTAAAAGTGGCCGAAACGAGTGGAAGCAATCAACCGGCACAACTGGTTCAATTGAGCAGCCACTGTTACACAGCATTTAGTCCATCCATTTCCGATGTAAGCTGTCACAATCAACTGTTCTTACATGGCTCTCGCCGTAATCCCCGACAAACGGTTCCAAGTGTGGGCACAAAACTAAAACTGTCCAAAATAAAACGGAAAATAAACGAAAGCGAGAGCTCAGCATTAATCGTGCGAGTCAGTGCTGGTGATTATCCGGCCGGCCATCGCTCAAAACATTTCATTGCTGCTCGTCGCCCGCAACGAAACAAGTGTAACGCAACAAGTGACATTTTTCACAGGCCTTCATCATTTCTCTGGCCTATTACAATTGTCATAAAATGTCAGTTTCGTTGTTGCTGTTGCCATTTCTATATGCTATGTATGTGTATAAATTGTTCCAGCGCACGTAGCGCCACATAAATACTGCAAGACGCGCGCGCGTGTGTGTGTGTGTGTGTGTGAGTGTGTGTGTGTGTGCTTCAATATGTCGACATACCAAGAGCGAGAGACAAACAACAAAAATAGCAAACAAAAAAAAGCAAAAAGAACAATTTTTATGGTTGAACGCCGCCATTGCTGCTGGCCATCACCGTCACCAACGTTATTGCCGGCGGATATTCGTGTCCGCTGCGCGTTGTGGCTGTGGCCGTGTGTCATTTTACGAGTATTTTTAGGCTCCAATTCATTTCGGACGAAATGCCTTTCCGGTTGTTGGAGCGACGCGTCGCTGGAATTGGTTTAACGTGCATGCAGCCTCTTGCCAGCATTTTGTTGTTGTTGTTGTTGCAGCAGCACCGTATTTGTAGGTTTGTGGTCGTTGTTTGTGTGCTGTTTGCTCGCTGCTCGACAATTATTGAGCGCACATGCCGAGTACATGAATTATTTTTATTAGCCATTTTAGGGCTCCGATTGCACTTACTGCCTTAGTGGGTCGAAAAGGAATTTGCACAATCAAAGCGTATGATTCGTTTGAGATAAAAAAAATATTAAAAATTAAAGTAAAATAAAATTAATTAAAATATAAAATCGAATATGAAAACCAATGATAAAATCGAATCAAATCAAACTGTAAAAATTATAAGAAAAATAAAATAAAAAAATAAAATAAAATAAATTAAAATAAAATTAAAAAAAATAAAATAAAATGAAATGAAATAAAATGAAGTGAAATGTAATGAAATTAAATTAATTTAATTCAATTAAATTAAATAATATAAAATAAAATAAAATAAAATAAAATAAAATAATATAAAATAAAATAAAATAAAATAAAATAAAATAAAATAAAATAAAATACAATAAAATAAAATAAAAGAAAAGAAAAGAAAAGAAATAAAATAAAATAAAATATAATAAAATAAAATAAAATAATAAAATAAAATAATATGAAATGAAATGAAATGAAATGAAAAAAATAAAATTAAATTAAGTAAATTAAAATAAAATAACATAAACATAAAATAACATAAAATTAAGTAAATTAAAATAGAATAAAATAAAATAAGGTTAGGTTAAGACGGTTGGCCGAATTGGCCATGCATAGACCCTGTTGGGTCCCTAGCGGTAACTGATGGAGTTCCTTAGGCATTAAAATGGTGGAGAAGTAATGATCGCTTGGGATGCCCGTGTTTTTAGCGAATTTGATCAGTGATTTGACATGTAAGGACTGTCCACGAAAAAACTGATCCCTCAAAAAATCTGTATATTTTTGGAAGTATTCACGCAAAATCGAAAATTTTTAGTATGAAGATGCCTTTTAGTGTTCAGTTAAGTGTTAAGTTCTATAAAAGTCCCGAACCTTTCCCTTTACTCCTTCCATCCTGTCTTGCACAGTTGATTCTGCAATCATTTCAGCGGACTCCTTCCACTTTCTTTTGAACTGATTTTCATTTTTGACCACATTTGTGGTTTTTTTAAGGTTCCGCTTTACTATTGCCCAATACCTTTCAATGGGACGTAATTCTGGACAATTTGGTGGGTTGCATTCTTTGGGTACAATATTGACATTATTGTCATTATACCAGTTCAAGGCTGCTCTGGAATAGTGGGATGTGGCTAAATCTGGCCAAAAAAAAGTAGAAACATTGTGGTTTTTTAAAAATAGCAAAAGCCGTTTCTTCAAGCATTCCTTTATGTAAATTTTGTGGTTGATTGAGCCTGTTGTAACACAAATTTCGCTTCTTCTTCCACAGGTACGAATTGCCTGCCATGTAAGGAACTTTTTTTGGGAATTAGGACATTTTTTGTGTTTTAAATTTTTTAGAAACAGCTCCTTTAGCTACGGCAACGTAAAACTGCTGCGCGGGCAATTGTTGGAAGTCGCCTTTAACGTATGTTTCGTCCATGACGCAGCACTCAAATTCTGTAAGGAACTGCTCATACAACTTTCTAGCTCGCTTTTTGGCCTCATTTTCCTTGTCATCGCTTCTATCCGGAACTTCTACAGTGATTAGGCAGCAAACCCCGGCTCCAAAACCTTTTTATTATCCTGAAGACATTTGTGAATACGTTGATGCATGTATTGCGTCTTGGAATCATGCCTTTGCCTTACGAATTCTCCTCTATTGTGGTTCTTATCGTTTGCGAAAACTCTGAAGAGGAGTGGAATTTGACTGACTGACTAAAGTAAAATAAATTAAATTATAAAATCTAATCAAATCGAAGTTAAATGCAAAACTCTTAAAGCATTAATTGACACAATTACTCGTAAATTATATTTTTCCTCGATTCCGAGTGATGGTTAACTTTTGCTCTGGTAATCACTTCACTCTCAAAAATCATACTGTCAATGCAACTTGGCGAGTCAGATAGTGAAAGAAAAATTATCTCTATTTGGTGTTGATTGAGTCCATATTCGAGCTCACAACCCTATGACTTGTAATCCTTCCTTTCTGTGGTCTCTATGTAGTCAGTGCAAAGCATGGGGAAAGAAATCATTTCAATTTATTTGCTCTGACTGCAGTTTTGTTTGTCTATAAGGGATCTGGCAAGTTGACGCTGTTGTTGACATTCAGTCCTACCACATATGACAAGACATTCATATCAGTTTGCCATAATGTCATTGTGCTTTGGCAACTGATTGCATGCATTGGGCAAATGGCAGCAGCGTCTGCATAGGCGGCGCCATTACCCGCTCGATATTCTCGTTATTCTCTGTGGAAATCGACTTGAATAGCAACTTGCATGGTGAACCACAAAATCTGCACCGGACGCGCCTGTTCAACCACACATTTCCATACATTCCATACACACATTATTGTAGAAGTTTACACAGCGCTGCTGTGTGTGTGTGTGTGTGTTGGCTTTGTAAATTCGCTTGCGACAACATTTTTATTGCATGTTGCAACATTGTCGTAGCAGTGTTGCCGTATTGTCATTGTCACCACCACTGCTGCTGCTGCTGCTGCTGCATTGCTGATAATAAAATTAATTTTCTTACTTTAATTTTGCCAACGTGTAATGCATCCTACCGCACACCTACACACGAGCACGTATGAACGAGTGTGTGTGTGTGTGTGGCTGCGCAGGAGCGTGGCTTACGTACAATGAACCCATTTACACGCGCGCGCACACATCGCACACTGCCGCCCACCAGTAAACGGACACGCTCGCGTACAGCGACTTGTGTGCGCACTTACACACTTGATAGCAGCACTTACAACTTGTAGAATTACTTTACATACAAGCACAATGTACACACACACATACACACACACTGCATGTGTACGTTACATAGAATAATAAAAGTAAAACTTTACAATCGATATCGAAATTAATGCGTTCATGCAGCGATGCGGTTGTTGGCTTTTTTCAACTGTTGTTTTTATTATGCATAGTTGTAATGATTGCTATTGTTGTTGTTGTTATTGTTGTTGTTGCTTTCCTTATTGTTTCAAGGGTTGTTGATGCGCATAAAATGAGTTTCAACGCATAAAAGAATAATCAATAAAATGAGTTTCCATTACGGCAGCAAAGCACACACTTTAAGTCAGCGGGATGGCTTCAAGCTTCAAGCTTTAACCGTTGCGGAAAGCTGCAGTAAATTTTTTGTTGAATGGCGATTCGGTGTTAAACAAAATAAATTATTAAATCATATGATTTGAAATGCATGATTTGCTAGCCAGGTCCGTCAGGAATTTTGATCCCAGGGTGCGGAGTCGGCATTACTTCAGAGCCGGGCAAGGGTACAGGAAGTTTAATATCCTTTCTATCTCTTCTTCATCTCCATAGCTTCTATAGATATTACTGGACGAGAGTTGCCATTTAATTGTGTCTAAACATAGATCCATTAGCACAGTGTCCGATGATGACTCCAACGACTCAGGTTCGACTCAAAGACAGTAAAAATCTCGTTTTCCTCAAAGCAAGGAAAGGCCATAGCTCATCCACGAAAACTGTGACATCTGTGGGTGATAATCCACTGTCACGGACTACTTCACCAGCTTTCCTTAAAAAACTCCACTTGAAATATATTGCAGAGGTGCGGCAGTCTTAATGATCAAGAGATACTAAGTTATATATAGATTACACTGTGCGACAGCATTTTTCACACCGGGAAAAATCCATATGGGCGTGAAACTAGATACCAAACATAGTAATACTGCGTACTCAGTTTTTCATTTCTACATCATTTGTCCTTTTAAAAGGACTTCAAAATGTTAAAGGGCATAAGAAATAAAAAAAATAAAAATACCTAATCTCGTTAGAATAGGGCGATATGTATATCAAATGAAAGAGGAAAGGCTCAAGAATTTAAATAAAATTAATTTTTTATCTATTTGTAAAAAAAGGATATGAAAAAGGTCTTTTGAAAATTTTTATCCTTTATATCCTTGGAATTTTATGTAGAATTTTCTTGAAAAGTAAGTATGTTAAAACTCAAAATCTCCCTGATCATGTGCCAAAATTTCATTACTCTAACTTTATGGGTTCGAAAGTTATTAAAAAAAAGGCGGAAGCTGCAATTCTAATGAAGTACAAAAATTCTAATTTATTTGAGTATCAGTATCACCCGAGTTGATTTTTTTTGTGGGTTGCCAACCTGTAAACAATATTCCCTACAAAGTTTGGCATCGTAGTTTGACATTTATGAAAGTAACGCAGTGCTGAGTACATCTGCGTTTTGTACATGTTTAGATTTTGCAATAATGCTGAAAACGAGTGTGTTTTAAATTTATCGTTAAAAAAGTATTCAATGGTGCAAAGGTCTTGGAAATGTTGGGACAGTAAACAATTTCGTCAATGAAGAAGAAGACCTGAACATTTCTTACGGATTCGTTCAAGTCTGATAAGATGATTTGAGTTTGCGTCGTAAGAACCGAATTTCATGCAGAAAAGAGATGATGACGGTATTGTCAAGGACATGATTTCCAAGACTAAATTCAACCCATCAAACGCATTATTACTGGAGATACGCTGTGCAATCCATTAGAAATCAAGCGAGCAACAGACGAGCGTCGTTCTTGGTCGAAAAAAGGTGTTGCTCATGGCTTTCATGGATTACTGCGTATTGCACATCGTCAAAGTCGGACAGTCAAAAATAATTATTACTGAGGCGTTATGAGTCGTTTGCGCAAAGCAATTCGCCGAAAAAGAAAGTATCTCTGGACAAAAACTTAAGGATTTTGCACCTCCATTATATGTGACTTGCTCACTAAAAACGTAACGAATGCCATTCCGCGCCCAAAAAAAATCACTTGATTTATCTCCCTGTCTCTTTTTCTTCTTTGCTCCAATCAAAAATCCATTACGCGGAAAACATTTTAAGCAGCCAAGAGGATATAATCGAAAAATAATAAACCGGAAAACGGTTTGATGGACATATCGCACATCGAGAATTGAGAAAAATGTTTTGAGAATTATATGCAGCGCTGGCATCAGTGCTTTGCAGTCGATGAGGATTACTTCGAAGGGGACAACATTAATTTTGACGAATAAATATGTGTTTTTAATATTGCTAGTGAAATCTGGGAATTTTTTGATCAAAATAGTATTGTATTGCGCACCCCATGACTTCCTAATAATCCTTAGAAACATGGAGTTAGATCAAATTCGACAGCACATTAAAAAGAGGAAGAATATATATGATCTGAGTGTGCATTTGTCTTCTATAATCTGCAATCGTCAGCCTCTAGACAGATGCTTAGATAGATAGACTTATATTTATATGTATGTGGAAGATAGTTTAAGCTGTTAAGCACCTCGAAAGCTCTTTGCCTTTCTCTTAGTTCTTAGTACGTTTCATATTTCTTCGTCGACACCAACAATGACTGACTCAACAATGGCATAAAGTTTCGTAATACAATATTTCGAAGAATTATAAATTTTAAGCCACTGCTTGTCGAAGAGGCCAAAGTGCAATGCAGCGATGAAGTGAATAATGAGCGCACATAATTCAATTAATTGCGGCTTTTCGCAGTGTGGCGTAATTAAATAAATTAAATGCATTTTACACAATGCACACATGTGTGCGTGTATAAATTTCTAATGTGGTAAGATTCAAATTATCATTGTGCTCATTTACACACACACACACAAGCACTTAAATTCATTGTTAATTTCATTTGAAATTCACCGCTAAATTAATATTTAAATAACGGACAATCAATAAAATCCGGTGGACTGATTTGACTGTCTTACCGAAGCAAATTTTCAATTAGTGTCAGTGGCCAAACATTGGTATTTTTATGTTTATACGAAATGTTTAATACCAAATGTGCATAGAAAATGCAGCAAAATGTACACAAATAAATACTTTTGCAAGAGTTGTTGGTGTTATGAATAGTTTAATAGGTTTGTGGTCGATTATAACGTAACTTATAGTAAAAAGAAATGTATTATTTTTGCATGAAATTAAAGGCTTTACTTAGCCTAGTAGTAGTTATGTATAGGATAGCATCTATCCAGCCATTTTAACCTAACCTAACTTAGCATAATAAGAATAATCCGATTTAGGTCAAATATGCATCTATCTGTTCAATTATTTGTTGCCTCTTTTGAAGGTAATTTCATAATGCCTTTCTCGTGGAAACCCTTATTCCTATTGGAACATTGAAATGTCGAATTTTTAACGTGAGTGCCGCCACAGTGTGGCCTAACCCCACGGTGCTCAAAAGCACAGCGTATCAAAATTTAGCGTTGATAAGCGCCCCGAGAGACTAACTCCCGGTACCAATTGGGATAATGTAAATGGGACATTACCCCTCCTTGGTAGGGATCGGGGCCTATCTAAACCTCTGCCATGCTATGGGTCCGGCACCCGGTTGTAAACGCAACTCCACGCCGAGACGAACTCTACCTGCATTTGGGTGTTAATCATTTCGGCACAGTAGATTTTCAAAAGCTTCTCTTGAGACATTTTTTTATCAACAAAATCATTCACCATAGACAGAAACACATAGGTAATCACTTGGTACCAGGTCCGGACTATGAGATGAATGCATAAGAATCTAACCACCAAGCCCCCGGAGCTTCTCATGAGTCACTATCGATATTGCATCAGACCTTCTTGACTGACTTGACCTGACTTGACTGTCAATCGTGGCTTGATTACCTTTTCGCCGGCAAATCGTCATTTGACAGCAACCGTTTTTGCTTGACGTTCACGTCAGTGAGCCATTTTTCATCTTCAATTACCATTCGCCTCAAATATGGTTCGATTTTGTTGCAATTCAGTCATTCACAAATGGAAATTTGATCAATGAGGTTTGGTTACGTTGACTCGTGTGGCACCGTTACAACCAGCTTCTTTTTGTATCCAGTCTTATTCAGCTGATTCTAAACGGTTTTTGTGCAATATTTAGCTTCTGGGCAATCGAAACAGTATTTACATGACGGTTGGACTCGACGATTTCCATGAGCGTGGTGCATCTTTGACATACAAATTACTGGATTGGAATCAACGAAACTAAAATTACGCCTGGTTGGCTTTTGGACCATAAACACTATTCACATTTCCAGCCGCCTGACCTACGTTTTCGTTTTTATTTTTTAGTAATTATTTGCTACATTTCAGCTACATTCACTAAGGTCAGAAAATATTATCCAAGGATTTTGTATACATTTCGCTTAATTTTTATTTACTTTTTTACTCTCATAGGTCAGCATAACGTGCTGAAACTTCATTTACCACACAAAACGTTAAGTTCAGTTATATAAATCCAAAGTATTTGCAACAAACGCTGACAAATTCGATCGATAACACTTTAAGCGGCTTTCCACTGCTTAGGTGGCCTGCAGGGGGCCTGAGGTCGAGGGGAATTGAGTGTGTATTGCATGTGTGTGTATGTATTTTTAACCGTAAAGGTATGCGCTCGAGTACCTTTGGAGATTTGCTGGCAAATCTGAAGCTGCCCGCGCACCACCGAGCGCGCGCTCATAAATAGTTAAATAAAGGCAACACTGACGCACACACACACACCTGGCTATAGTTGCACGGTATATATGCGTGTATATAGGCACACAAGTACATACCTGCATACATATATGCTACATATATACAATATCTACTGTTGCCTGTGCACTGACCTTGGACTGCATGTGTCTTCGCGCTGGCAGTCGGATGTGTGGCAATAGTTTTGCCTTTTATTGTACCGACGACGTGTGCACATTTCAGCCGTTCACCTTATTGACTCGGCTGATCAATATTACAACAATAACAGCGGCGCAAAATAAAGTAAAATACGGTGAACCGGAAAGGAAACGAAGAACAGCAAACAGCAACGGTTACGGCAACGGGAACAGGAATAGCAACCAAAGAAGTGCGCATCGGCAGCGGCCAGCGCAAGGAAGGAAATTCACTAAATTATTTAAAGCAACACTTTTCCTGTTTGTATTTCTTTGTACTTTTATAATTTTGGTGATTTTTGTTCGTGCACTTATGCGTATTGTGCTCCAGCGGCCCGTGAAAGCGGAGGCAAAAACTTAAGGGCGCAAAAAAACGAATGGCGCCGTGGTTGCCACTTTTCGGCGTTGGCACGAAATGCAAACCGGAATGGAATGCCCCGTGGGGAATGTGCGGGCGCGTTCTCGTTGGTTGGCCAGTAGTCTTTTTGTTGTTGTTTCTGTTCATTATTTACCGTCATATTGCACGCGCACACCAACTGTTGACATAATTACACTGGTGCGCGCAAAAATAGCAACAGTGCAAAGTGAATTTTTTGCATTTATTAAATCTAAATTTAAATGCAAGTCAGTTCATATTTTGATTTTTGTAGTGCAAACCTTTAGTATTTTTTATGATTTTACATACATTTATTTGTATACAACTCGATTAACATTTAACAGGCACTTGAATATTAAGTTTCGTTTTTGTTTTTAACTGTTGAAACAGATTTGAACAATTCTTGATATACTTAATGCCAAAATATGCTCGCCAGACAAGCCACTCGCAAACCCTTGTCAATCTTGATCAACTGCGCATGCGAATGTGTTAGCCGAAATGTCTGCCAACGCGCCAGACTGCGCTGCGGACTGGATTACGTGGGTCGGAGGTCATACATAAGTAAGCATCCTTAACCTTGGTCCGATTTCTGACAAGGGATTGACAAAGGTTATTGACACTTGCAGATTACGGTGTGCGAGCGGTATAAATGTTTCGCACGAGCCGGAGCTGTGGTCACACTTCGGTAATATTGATTGTGCAATTAGTTGATTATTTAAAGTATTAAACTGTCATTAGGCATTTTCTAAATTACTAAATTGCCCAGATAGACGTCGGTATTGGTAAAAATATGTAATTGGAAAATTGGAAAAATATGTAATTTAAATATAATATTTAAAAACTGACCTGGTATGGGACCACAAACTCTGGGTATTATCTCTAATATAGCCGAACATGAAGGATCCTCGAAGCATAACTGACGCGCCAATATGCAATTTAGAATTGCCGACGCCACTTTTATATTGGAACCTGTAAGAAAAACATAACAATAAAGTTAAATTACTACTTGAAAAAGTAAGTTTTGCAAGCATTTTGCAACATGTTACATGGCCAAATATCAACAACTATACAAATAAATGTTGTTAACCCTTTCGCTATTTTGTTGCCATATGGCAACATGCTACTTTGTGGACGTCTGCATCCTCTATGGTTGCAAGAATACATTTTTTTGTTGGTCTTTAGAATAGTTTGAAGTTTTAGGAAAAATACGAAATTAATAAACTGAATATTTTAGTTTAAAGAAGAGAAGTATACACGTTTTTTTAATGGTATAGTTTAACATAGTAAAGGAAGAAGAAGCCAAAAAAATTAGAGCACTTTTTAATTTGACGTTTTCTTTCAATTTAGATACTTTTTTTTTAATTTTGGCTGAAGTAAATGAAGAAATATTCAAATTTTCGTTATGCGTAAAAAGTTTAATGTTTAAGGGGGGTTTCTACCTTGTGCGGCCGAGAAAACATGTTTTTTTTGAAAAATTTTTGATGGGAAGGTTTTTAAGATAAACACTGGAAAATTTTTTCAGATGTAGGTATATGTTTATTGTGCAAGTAAAAAAAGTTTCAAGATAAAATATGCAAAGGGGGGGGAGGGGGCCATCGAGCAATGGCGGCGCGCCTTCCTTATTCGCGGAAGTCCTGCCGCTGTTTGAGATGACTTGAAACACAAAAATGAAATTTTTTCTTATTCTGTATCCTTTTGTCTATGGCAGGAACTAGGGTTTAAAAAAAAAAATGAAAAATGAAGGATAAATGCGATTTTGACTAAAAAACTCAATTTTTACCTACTTTTTCCAATACAAATTTTTATTTTTAATGAAAAAAAATTATTATTTCTTGAAGATTCTAGTTCGGGCCATAGCTAAGACCTTGATAAATGACTGTTTAAAATTTCGTAGCTATTGCTCAACTCGTGTGGCCTAAATCACTTCCGCAAGGTCAAAAAATGTAGTTTTGAGAAAAACGCGTTCAAAGTTTTGCTTCAGTATAAAGTGACACTCGACACCGCTACCTGTTTCGATAAATTGCTTCCGTAATTCGAAAGATTTCAACTTCAAATTTTGGGAGCGTATTCTACAATCATGTATTAATCCAAAAATGCATGAAAAAAAAATCGATTTTTTTGACCGCACAAGGTAGAAACCCCCCTTAAGTAATTATTACAGCCACAACGATGTGGTTGCTCTCATAGAAAAACACTAGAAAATACAGGGTCCGATATAAAAATTAAAAAATTTCTTATGGAATGTTGCTAATGTAACCACATAGAAGCCTAAGACGTAAAATTTAAAATTTTAACTTTCCCCAGTAAAAATCTGTTGCGAAAGGGTTAATAGCTAAAGAGGTGAAAGTTGAACTCAGAAAGCTGGCAGCAACTGATTTATAAACCTAAAATGAACTTCCAAAGTCAGTTTCCATTTTGAAATCATACAAATTTATGTGTAAAAGTTTTAGTAAAGCATTAATTTTTGAAAATTTTAAATGTAACCGCTTACAGGGCGCACTGTCTGCAAAATAATTCAATCTTATCAGAAAAAGTCCAATTCGAAGTACACAAATCTGATCCTAAAAGTCTGCTACCTGATCGCACGATCCTCCACGGCCGAAGGGTGGCAACACTGCACTACAAAAGCCACTCTGACATTGGGCACACGATCAGCTGTGCGCTGGGCAATATTTACTTTTATACTCGTTAAAAATAGATTTCGCAGCCAAGTCGCAGCAGTAGAAAAGAACAAAATTCAAGACGAGACAAAATATTTGTGACAACCACAGACAGCATGGAGCTCGATCCGGATATTGTGAAAGAATTCGAGAATTTGGAGATTCCCAGCAAGCGGCCCTCGGACGAGGAATTGGAGAATTTCGACAAAGATGCGCCGCTGAAAACGGCGCCCATTGCCAACCATCCGACCTACGCAACCATACCGAAATTCTTTCATGCGCCACCGCCCGCCAGCGACACGTTGCGCCAGAATCTGCGCAAGGAGGCGCACTCGCTGTTTCTGCAGAAGCGCTCACAGGAGCTGCTGCACAACGACGAGCTGAGCGCACTGTGGACGCTGCTGGAGAAGCACTGCACACAAGTGACGCCGCTCGGTCAGCAGCTAATCGGCTACGATGACTACCTGAAGCTGCTGGAGGCAGTTACCGCCAAGTGCCGCAAGTACCTGACGGCGCGGCTATTTGCCAAACTGCAATGCACCTCGGGCTATCCAGGTAGGTTTGTTATGATGAAGCGGAGAAATGAATGAGTAAATTTGTGCTCTTTGGCAGGCAAAGTCGAAATAGTGTCCATATTCAATTATACAATGCGCAAGGTGTGGCTGACGCAGGGCCGCATTGGACTATCGTTCTATGACGATGTGGGACAGGGCTATTTGCGTGAAATGGACATGGAAAACTACATTATCGATATTATACCCACGTTGGCGCAGATCAGCAGTTGCGTGCAGCCTTCATTCCAAAGTTTCTACGTCTGCACAGTGGTGAAGAAGTTTTTCTTCTTTCTCGATCCGCTGCATACGGGACGCATTCGCATACGCGACATACTGGCCTCCGGTCTGCTGACCGAGCTGTTGGAGCTGCGCGACGAGGAGGCGCCCAAAGAGAATCAAGAACTCAACTGGTTCTCAATGCCGTCGGTGCTCACCGTATATGGTAACTATTTGAATCTCGATAAGGATCACAACGGCATGCTGAGCAAGCAGGAATTGGCTGGCTACGGCACTGGCACGCTGACATCGGTCTTTTTGGATCGCGTCTTTGACGAGTGCCGCACGTTCGATGGCGAAATGGACTACAAGACGTTTCTGGACTTTGTGTTGGCATTGGATAATCGCCACGAGTCGCAATCGTTGCACTATCTCTTTCGCATATTGGACGTGCAGCACACGGGCTACCTAACAGCGCAAACGCTACACTACTTCTTCAAGGGCATACAGGAGCAGATATGTGCAGTGAATGCCGAGGCGGTGAATTTCGAGGATCTGAAGGATGAAATTTTCGACATGGTCAAGTCGAAAGATCCGTGCAAAATTACGCTGCAGGATCTAATCAATTGGTACGTTGGCTGGTAATTCAATTTGTCGAATTGCGGCATTGTGTTTTAATTGAATTTTCACACTTTTAATTACTAAACTCATTGCAGTGGCCAAGCTGAAACGGTTGTCTCCATCTTAATTGAATTTCACAAATTCTGGGCATACGAGAATCGTGAGGAAGGTTCACTTAATGTTTAATGTGTAGCAAAAAATTGAAACTTAATTAAAACATTGAAGCTGCACTGGCAACCCAGTAGGAAAGTGTAGCAGCAATGTGCAACGCAAATGCTTTTCGAATCAGTTTAAAGAAAGCAAATCATAGTGTAATCAATGAACAAGAATTGCTAAGAATTGTAAAAAAGAGAAGGAGTTGTTAACAGGAAAGAGTTGTAGTGGAAAAGGAGTAGACTTGGTAGCACAAGTAATATAATAATGCAACGAAACAGTCTTTACAAATAGTACAAAAGTGTAGAGAAAACAGCAACTTTTCAAGATATCTTTGCCGGACTGATTTAGTTTTCTACAAACAGTTGAACGATATGTTGGAAGCGGGATTTTGACTTGAAAATATGTACGAAAAGTGTTCACAATGAGTATGGCAGGTGCAACTGATTGACTTCTAAAAGAATACTCTTAGATTTATCACTAAATTTCGATCACTCGTTAAAGCATGTCATGTCTTTTTCAGACTTGATCTGAAATCCTGACTTTGTCAGACAATTGGCATTGAATTAAAGGCAACTCGTCAGTTTCCTACAGGGACACACTACACCACGTACAGCCGACACACGCACACACACACCCAACCCCAAACCCAGCCACCCAAACGTACGCTACATACAGCGACGGAACATGGAGACTTAGCAATTGCGCTGCCATTTTTACGCCATTAGTTTGTATGCTCTGTAAGCTCTTAAAATTTAAGTGTTGTAATTTAAGGCATTAACATTCCAGTGTGCTCCACTGTCGCAGCAGCTCGACAGAAATTGGCCCTATTGGACCGTCTAGTACTCGTATGTATGTATGTATGTAGCCACAAGGGTCGGTTGTGCTGCGCAGTGTAGTGTGCATGGCACTTGTCTTTGTGTTTGTACACGTACAAAATAAGCAGACTTTATTATGTTTACTCAGCAAAATAATCATGTTTGCATTTGATTAGTCTGTGAAACAGCGTTTCGGAAAGCGCTGTTTGTGCATTTACATGTATTTAAGCAAAATAAGCCGCATGTATTTAAGCGAAACATTTATGCTCCGATTTCATTGTGCAGTATCGAGTATTTGTAAGCGTTTATTGCAACTTTTGCGATAACGATTATTAATAAGCTGATGTTTGAATTAGTGCAAAAATTGTATTTATTGTTTTAGCAATAAAATGTGCTTTAGTTTCGTAAGAAAATGTGCTTTGAAAATTTTCTTTTAGTATGCTAAGTAAATATTTCGAAAAACCAGGGAGTATTTGTTCTTACTACTTATTTAAGCCAATAAAATGCAAGTTTTTATGTGCGCAATCTCCCATCTGAGATAATCAGTTGAATTGTTTGCTATGCAGAAAAGCTGCAGGTTTTGAATTTTTATGTATTTGTGTTATGTTCTTTGAAGCGTTTGTAAAGCGTTTTGCTGCTGTTTGCTTGATTTCTTGATTTGTATTTTTTGTACCAATTTTTCCAATTGCGCTGTAAGCATTACATTTTATTTGGATTGCATCGATACGAGTTGAGAGGATTGTCTGATTTCTATGTGCATCAGTAGTTATCAGCATAAGTTGCTATGGAATGCAATTGCAATGCTGAACGGTCAAGGATAATTGAAGAAAATCGAGCGCACGTCAACAAGGCAACTGCAGACTTTTTCCAATGGTAATGCAGTTGAATTTTGATTTTCGATGAGAAATAAACATAAACCTGACAAAGCAATGAGGAATATGAATGGAAATGTAAAGTAGATGAAGAGATTACAGGTATTGCAAGTAAATATGACTGTGTTATTTTTCATTATAATTAATGTCTTGTTCGTTTTAGTGAAACACAGTGCCTCGAGAAAGTGGAAAGTCTTTGCGGTGTGGGATACTGAACCAAATCTTACAGTTGAAATACATCACAATGAGTTACAGTAAAGAGCTTCAATATATTTGTATGCTAAGATTCAGTCTTCAGAACTAAAATTGCTTAAAATGTGGCAGTTTTTTGGATCAGATTGCCTGAAGGCTGCAGTTGGAAGTACATATTACTAATTTTAGCGAGTTCAGCAAAAATCTCCAAAAGCACTGAACAAACAGCACTCGATTCCCATAATTTAGATACTTTCTGTACTGGTTGAGATAAGATTTGGGAATGAAAATCGTTGGAAAATCGAAAGTACATTGACAACACAAGCGGTCAAGGCTTACTGAAGTGTTGTCATATATCGCTGCTACTTGGATAATGGTTTTACTATAACTTTTAACAACCTAGACTTAATTTCTTGTGTTATTTTTCATTACTAGATGTTTTATTAGAGTTTAAGTTTTATATTATAGTAGGATAACTTATAATGTAAACGTATGTGTGTATATTGTATGCAGTGGCACACACACTATTTCAATTTGTGGGCCTTGTACACAACTTTTGAGCCCAATACCATTTGAAATCATATGTGTTACTTAAAGTTTTTATAACAAACATATATTTAAGAGGGTTTGAACCCCTAAAACCCCCTTGCTTGAGCCAGTAATTTTATCTATGTATATGTTTTGCCATAGTAGCAGTTTCAGTTGTTACAGTTATGTTGTTATGTAAACACATTTCACATTTATTGTATATTTAATCTTACCAAAGACCAAAAATAATTATTATCCATTTTTGGGAATAAAAAAATTGCTCTAATTTAAGAAATTTCTATATTTATTGTTTTATAATAATTATTCCCAATAAGAAATTTTTTACGTCGCCTATAACTATCATGTAATAAATATTTTTTAATTGCATAATAAGTCTTATAAGTAACAAGTTGTCGATAATTATTATTTTGGGATTTTTGTTTTTTACATTGCTTCATAACTTTTATATATGACTTTTTTAATTTACGTTACCGATAACTACATATTATTTTGAGAATTTTTTTTTACGTTGCTTCATAACTTTTATTTATGATTTCTTTTTTCATTTACGTTGCCGATAACTATTATTTTGAAAACAAAAATTTTTTACGTTGAATTACCACATTTTGGATATGAATTGATTTTTAATTGTTTTAAATTGACAAACGCAAATTAACTGTAGAAACCTAATTTCCACCAACAACTACATAATTTAAAATCAATTCATACTCAAAAGGTGGTAGGGCAACGTAAAAAAAATTTCTTTCATAAAAGTTATGAAGCAACGTAAAAAAAATTTCTTTCAAATAATAGTTATCGGCAACGTAAATGACAAAAAAAATCATAAATAAAAGTTATGAAGCAACGTAAAAAAAATGTTCTCAATTTAATAGTTATCGGTAACGTAAATAGAAAGAGTCATATATAAAAGTTATGAAGCAACGTAAACAAAAAAAATCCCAAAATAATAATTATCGAGAACGAAAAAAAATTTGTTTCTCATAACAGTTATTACGCAACGTAAAAAAAATTGTCGCAAATAATAATTATAATCAACAAATAAAATTTATGTTGCATTGTAATAGTTACATTGCAATTATTTTTTTAAAAAACTTATAATAGTTAAGTCCCTGAATTTTACTTATTCAAGCCAAAATAATTTTCATACAATTTATTCCCAATTTGCTTTGCTATAAAAAGTTGTTGCAATTTTTAATCTTAATCACCTGAGTTGAATAGTTGAACAAAAATTTGTAATCATTTAAACACCAAAATGAAACTTGAATCGCACTAAAATATTTCGCACAGAATTTGCAAAACATTCATTAGAATTTCGTTTCGTTTCGTTACGTAACCGCGAATGAATCAACTGTCCCCTGTCTATCCAGTGGTCTCCCCCATCCGCCATGTGTCCAGCTGTCTGTCAAGTGCGGCACTGTTGGCTACATTGCTCGTTCGTTGGTTGGTTTTTGCAATTGTCAGTGCATGCACAGCGACAAAAGAATTCTATCTGCTGGCAATGCGCAAGCGGCACAAAGTTCACCGAATGCAAATCCCCGACGTTGCATGTTCCGACTTTCATTTGCACAAATCCAAACCGAGCACCGGACAGCGAACGAATCAGCGCACAAAATGCAAAACTGCAGCCAAAGTTGAGCGCCTCCAGGGTTACCGGCGGTTTCGTCTACAACAGTTGCACGGCCAGCGGCAACAACAATGCAAAATTACTAACTCCAACTGCAGAAAAACTAACTACTCAACTCCGAACTTCAACTTGACGCTTATTCAGTGCTTGCGCAGCGCGAGTCGTTTTGCATATTCTGTGCGCTCATTATCGAAATGACCGCTGCATATTACATGGAATGCTGCACTGCAGCCTTCCGAGCTGTTACTGCCACTGCCTCTGCCGTTGGTGTTTGTTTGCTTGTTTGTTATGATTGCGGTTGGGCGATCTGGTTGCAGTGCAATCGTTTGTGGGCGCACAAGTTGTTATTATTGCGGTTGAGCAGGAGATGAGTTTTAACGATTTGTTTTGTAGTTTTACCCTCGAAAATGTTGGCTAAAGAGTGAAATTGAAAATTTTTGCTATCTGTATGTCAGTGTGTGAGTGTAAGAAGATTTAGTTAGGTACTTGTTTTTCTATTACACAAACCCATTAAATTTGTTTGGCTAAGAGCAAAATTGTGAAAGTGCTCAATGGCAGCTGTTGTGACTCGGCAAGTTGGATTGCGAGTTCTAGAGCGGCGGTTCGAGACCTGTTGGGATGTAATAAACATAAAATTTCGCAACAATTTCGATGTCTTTTGGCGGCTGGTTTCTAAGCTGAAATTGACAAACTTCTGAGTTATATACCGAGCCTAAATTTTTAAATAGTCAGCCAGGTGGCAATCAACGATATTATGTCCAAGTGTATATAATCCATAAACGTTCTACAATAAGCTTCAGGAAAGCTTCGTATCTATTAGGAGCGTCAGTCATAAAGTTATAGAAGGAAATGAGACCGTGGAATCAACTGCCCAGAGTGATGTCAGCCTTCCAGCTGAGCAGATCACAAGGATGTTAATGCCAGTTTGCGCTACAAAGACTTAGAGAACAGTGTGAAATGAAACGAATCAATCAGTGGCGCACACAGGGGAGGGGTTTTGGGGTTTAAACCCCCCGAAATATCTTTAAGTTAGTACAGAAATTTAATTTATAACAGTCGCATATATATCACCGTGCGACAGCATTTTTTTTGAAGGGGATAAAAAATAAAAAAAAATATAAAAAAATGCTTTACCTTGTTAGAAAATGGCGATATGCATATCAAATGAAAGAAGAAAGGCTCGAGAATTTAAATAAAATTAATTTTTTATCTATTTGTAAAACAAGGATATGAAAAGGGTCCTTTGAAAATTTTATTCCTTTATATCCTTGAAAATTTATAGAGAATTCTCTCGAAAAGGAACTATATTAAAACCCAAGATTTCCTTGACCACGTGTCAAAATTTCATAGCTCTAACTTTATTGGATCGAAAGTTATTAAAAAAAGGCGGAAGGAGCAATTCTAATGAAGTACAAAAATTCTAATTTATTTGAGTATCAGTATTTTAAATAATAAAAAGATACAAAGTTAATGAAGCGAGAATAATGAAATTTTGACACGTGATCAAGGAGATCTTGGGTTATAACATACTTACTTTTCCAGAAAATTCTATATAAATTTTCAAGGATATAAAGGATTCAAATTTTCAAAGGATCTTTTTCATATCTTTTTTTTTAAAATAGATCAAAAATCGATTTTATTTAAATTCTTGAGCCTTTCCTCTTTCATTTGATATACATATCGCCATATTCTAACGAGGTAAAGTATTACTTATATTTTTTTTATTTTTGATTCCCTTCAAATGTTTGAAGCCCTTTTAAAAGGACAAAGGATGTAGAAATGAAAAACTGAGTACGCAGTATTACTATGTTTGGTCTCTAATTTCACGCCCAAATGGATTTTTTCTGGTGTGAAAAATTTTTTTAATTTTTGTCACACGGTGTATTCAATCATCAATAACACTACTCGACACAAAAAATTCACCTAAAAATAAAAGTGTTTTCTAGACTAACTTTGGGCCGCTGAATATGAAACTGAAAATAAAAAAAAATTTATTAAAAAGCGTTTCCGAAAAATCTTCGAAAAACTAGTTCTTTTCCCCTGCTATTTCAATTTTGAGCACATATCTCGTAAACGAATCATCCGACTAACACAAATTGTCCGTCGGTCAGAAGATAATACTTTTGTCTTTCCAGATGTACAGACTGTCCACATCAGAGGAGATTTAGAGAAATTACTGACGGTAAAGTTTTAAAAAAGTGAATTTTTCGACCATTTTCAAAAATCATAAATTTTCGAATGTTTTTTTTTGTAGATAAAATAAATTGTCTCCTTTGGTTTTAAAATCTAAGATGAAAGATATATTATTTGTGCAAATATTAAGCCTAACATCAATAGAATCGAAAGAACAATGACAAAGTTATGATGCACTGAGTTAAAACACCATTTTTACATTTATTACACCGAGCGAAAAAAAAAGAGACCTATCCTATGTTGATATAGGCGTGAAACTAGAGGTCATTTATAGTAACCTGGCATAGTCAGTTTTTCATTTTCTGGCCCAAAGTACTTTTTAAAGGACTTTAAAATTTTAGGAACATACACTTTTTAAATATTTTTTTAAAATATTTGCGGTTGTGCAATGATGAAGGTATGGGTATCAAATGAAAGAGAAAAATTGTCTCCTTTTAACTAAATTTTCTATTTTGAACTTTCAGGACCAAAAAAAGTAATTTAGGGAAAACATACATGTTTTGGATCTCAGTCTGTAGATTTATACATCTAAATTTTATTATATTTCAAAGTTATCAACAAAGTTACACAAACCCCCCACCGAAACAATCATTTGGTATCGCTAAGAGCCTAATAACGGTATATGTGTGGCCATTCGTGGCCAGCCAGTTACACCTAACAACCTCTGTACCGAAACATATAATTTAATCAATAACAAGGAAATTCATCTTCTCAGACTTGCTGCTGCTTAATTTTTGCTATTCACAATGGAAATTTCTAATCTAAATTCCTTTCATATGTTTGTTCTGGGTATTGTCTTTTTTGTTATCGGAATCTCCAATTTACAAACCAACTAAAATGCGGCAATGACACATTGAAACAATTTGCGCAAATAATCGCCATTTTGAAAGGCAAATGGAAATTTATTTGGCAATGCAACGATTGAACTTTGCAACAAATGACGACCATCGATTATGCTGTTCGATATTAGAGTTGCGAGTAATTGTTTTGGGACCACACAATATAAATTTGCATAGCAATAACCCCAGCAACCCCGGCAACAACACACAATTCGAATAAAGGGGCGAATTGAACGAGTGGCGGCGAGCTGGCGAAAACCAAACACAGTAACAACTGTGCACTGTCGACACCGAAATTTCCTTGCGTCACAATCAGATTCGCCAGAAATTCGCAAAACATGTTTCATGAATTATTTTCGCAAAGTTTATCACGACACTCTACCACTCGCACCCTACGGCCCGCCGCAGCCGGACTCGTTCCACTTGCCGCTGTCAGCACTGGCGAGTATTGTTGTATGTTTTCGTCAGTCGCTGTCGGTGCCGCTTCCGCTCGGCGCGCCTGCAGGCAGCCACGGCGCGGACCGTTGTGGCGGCTCAGCATTTGGGTTGCCATTTCGTTTCGTTTCGATTACAATTTCGTGTGGCCTTCTGCGAGGTTTGTTGTTGTGCATTTTTCGTTGCAGATGGTTTTATATTGTTCGTGTTTTTGTTGTTGTTGGTGTTTTTTGTATCGTTTCATTTCATTTGCGGAAGGGAAAATGCTTTAATAAATTATTGCCACACTAAAAAGCGAAATTCGTACATTCGTTGTTGGCCCCCGCACACCCCACCCCCCACCCATTCAATACAAAAAAACGAAAGCAGTCAAGCAACAGTAAAAACAGCAACAACAACAACAACAACACTACAATTTAACAACAATCCGCTGCGCCTCGTTGCCAGTTTTCGCGTAGCCGATACGTTGCCGCACAGTGGGCAGGCAAAGTTGAGGCCAAAGTTGAACTGAGGCAAATTATTGCGCCACGAAAATTGCCACTACGCGAACGACCGCATTACGCGCGCAAATTGTTGAACGGGCCGAATGTTTGGCGCGCCGCTGCCGCTGCCAGCGCAGGCGAAATGGCAGCTTTACAACTTCCGCCTGCGCCCGGCTGCCGAGTCGGCCGACCTCGGCTGGTTGCGGCCACTCGCGGCCCAGTTTAGCCTTCGAATGCGCGCTTTTTCCGCATGTCACTCGGATGTTATTTCTGTGCTACAAACTAATTTCAGCTGGAAAATAGATCCACGAACTGGCAGCAACACTACACTTGGGCCGCAAGGAAGGAAAACATAAAACCCAAATAGACCAAACTAGTATTTCTGGTTTACCAGACAATTTGCATGGCTCCCCGCCCCTCGGCGCGACTTTGCCGCTTATGTTTATTACACGACAACGACCATTAGGCGGGATGTAGTCGGCCGTTGGGGCGGGCGCTCAGCTCGGGTTAATAACTGTTTTATTGCTGGAGATGCTTTGCCGACGAGCCGAATTTTGTAAGTAAATTGCATAAATTTGTTGCGCTTATTAGAAGTGTTGCTCATAATGTCGATTGTGGGCGTGAAAACAGGCTTTCGACATAATTTTGGAATTTCGTTGGCTAAAGTTTAGCAAATATTTGCAACAGAGAACCGAATTCGGGTGTGGCTTATGTAAATAAATCAGTAATTGAAATAATGTAGAAGAAATTGAGAAAAGCTGTAATTTTTTAACTTTAACTCAACATTGTGCTTCAACATAGACCTTGAGGGAGAAAGTGGCAATATTGCTACGAAAAGTAGTTTTGCTGGCCAACGCATGCGTAGTTCGTATCACTGGATTGTGCCAAAGTAAAACACACTGAAATTATTTAAAGCACTTTATTTACAACTAGCAGGGCCCCGCGGCTTTGCACGCAGGTTTGAAGTCAATGGTGCCAATAAATCAAATTCTTCTTAACCCTTTGTTGATCCCGCCAGATTTTTATGCAAAAGTGCTTATCTAATTATTTCTCATTTGAAGTGCTTTCATCACATTTGAAGTCAATTGGCGCATAAAATCTTGTTTCTCCATACAAACTTTTAACCCATTGTTGCCGCCGTAAGATTTTGAAATTCGAAAAAATGAAACACACATAAATTTTGATTTTTGAAAAATACGTGTGGAATTATTTTTGATTTGGAGTATTTTCACCAAGTTTGAAATCAATAGGTCTATTAAATCACGTTTCTTCATACAACATCTTAACACATGTATTGCCCCTTTAGACCCCCAAATTTCAAAATATCCCGTCTAAGCGGAGGTTTATTTTTCAAGATGGACTTAACTCTTTCCGGTTAATTTCCACATTTCTTGAGATAAAAATTTTTCATTCAAAATATTGACTCTCATTGAACATTTTAGCAATAAAGTACAACAAATTATCAAAAAAATTATTTAGGTTGAGAACTACAGCTTCATCAAATTTGGTCGATATATCGTACAATGGTCCGCAAAGGAGTAAAAATGCATGCAATTTTTGTTTCAATTTTTTAAGTTTTATGAATAGTTCATTGATTTTTTTGATAGAAAACATAAATTATAACAACAAAAAATCAAAACGTGTTTTCATTTTGATCGAAACTTATGTAAATTATGTATATTTAAATAATTGAGTCACATTTGTTGTTGTTGTTGCAAAGTTCTTTTCCCCCCAATAAAATACAGAATCAATTAAAATCAGGGACATAACAGTTATAACGTTTTTAGAAAACTGTTGGAAAATAACTGTTTCATTGTAACAAATATTTTAATTGTTACTTATAATTATTATTTTGAAATAATTATTTTTACATCTATGTATAACTATTATTCGTGACAAATATTTTTTCTGTTGCCTAATAACTATTAGGCAACAGAAAGTCATCGCGTAACTGTTATGAGAGAAAAATATGTTTTTCGTTGCTCGGTAACGTTTATATTTTGAAAAATATTTTTTCCGTTGCTCGGTAACGTTTATATTTTGAAAAATATTTTTTCCGTTGGCAGTAACTATTATGAATGGGAAATATTTTTTTTACGTTGGGTGGTAACTATTATTTTGCAATATATATTTTTTACGTTGAAAATACCGGCACACAAAAGAAACAGATGTCTGATCGGTGAATGCGACTATAAATTTCTAATGGAATTAGGTTCGCTGATAATGAATTTGATCAAAAACATTTCTGGCTGTTTTTTATACTTGTTTACCCGGAGCTTAGCACATTCTCAAAACTTCCAGCATTGCCTCGAACCGTCTTTGCGATCATTTTCGCTAGTGCCAAAAAGTATGCAATGTTGTTGTTGCTGACAAATGTTCGTTTAGCGTTGTCTATGTCACAATATTTATATATCACATATAGTAGTTAAATATTTGATTCAAAAAGATTTGATTTACTCATACTGAGTGTGGATGACTGAATTTCTACATTGGTTCACTTGGGTCAACAAAACGTTTTTTAGTTTTTATTTTCATGATTTTTTCTTCTTCTTTCTGCTTTTCTATACCAAAAATTATACATTTTTTTTAAGATTAATAAATAAGATTTATGAATAAAGGATCAATAAATATGATGGGCTTTAAAAAGATCAATAAATATGTTTTGCTATATAAAGTCAAACATGGTTTTCTGATAGCAATGCAAGGGACGTACACCAAATATCCTTAAATGCAAACCAAATGTGAAGTCTTAATACGTTTATATGTCTCCATTGCATATGAAGTTAGCAAAAGTTTAAAAGTTATTAATATTAAATTAATTTTCCCAAATCAGGGGATAAATCATTGAGGGCTGAAACTCGTGTAATTTGTTGTTTATATTATTACTAATAATCACAAAATTATGACAATCGAAACTGGCTGGGAGTCACATTATCCTTCCTTATCCGGCAGTGACCATTCCTGATATTATTATTAAGTTCATAATAAAATTTTCATAGCATCCTTTCCTTTTCTTCGCTTCCTTACATCACTGATTATTGATGAAAGAACCAATCAATGCATTGAAACAATTTTTATTACTCAACTATGTGCTCTTTAAACTTTAAAACACCCATAGCACAGCAGTTAAACCGCATTTTATGGTTTCATTTTAATGCCAGCAATTATGAAATTGTCCATGCGGCATTATCAGTTTCTCGCTGCCAACGCTTTACTGTTGCGCAATTACTTAAGTGTGCTGTTGGCTATTGCCACTGACAACCGTGCCACGCCATGTTGCACTGACAACAACAACCGGAAAACGCGAACTTACAACGAACGAATGAACGGTGACAACCTGTAAAAATTCATAATTTAATGAGGCGCCTGACAAGTGCATTGCCACAACTGCACTGCACACACGTTGCCAACTGAAGGCTGATCAAAAGTGGCGCAGAAATGCAGCTGCAGTGAAGCAAACCGCGGAGATTACAATTCGCATCGCTCATACGCCGCGTATTACCGTTCGACCGCCTGTGGCGTGTGTCATATTCAATTAGCACCCAATGTCTCGTAACTGTCTGCTGTCAGCTGCTTGCATTGTGACACCGTACTTCAGTTTACTCGCATTCTCTCTTTACACTTTTTTATGGCCTTCTCGCAGCCTTTTCTGTTTTAAAGCTGCGTAACAAATAGCAACTAAAAGCTTTTTAAATATGATAAATCTTTTGCCATTAAATTTCGCATATGCAAATTTTCTTAAAAGCATAAACTGTTACGCTTCCGTGCGTACGTACATACATTTGTATCTGTGTCTGGCTGTGTATGTGTCAATGTTGTTTGCTTGCCTGTCGCCGTCACTGTCGCTGCCGGTGCTTGAAACCCGAAAATCCCGGAAGAAGTTGGCATGTTTTTAGTTTATTGCCGCGCGCGCCATTTATATTTTACCGCATTCATTGGTTTACACCGACAAACTGTTGGTTTTCGGGTTGCTTTTGTTGTTGTTGTTTGTGGCATTACTGTGCACAATGCTGTGGGCATGTGGCAATACGGAGCTGACTCGCTGGTTGGTTGGTTGGAACGAATCACGACAGTTTATTTTCTATAAAATAGGCTTAACTTAAGCCGCACACACACACACACACACACACACACACACACACACACACACACACACACACACACAGCGTGTAGACTTTTCACCTTTTCAGCAAAACTGTGTATGTGTGTCTGTGTTGTCGACAATTGCAGTGGCTGCCCTTGTCGGCTTTTCAAATGAAACTCCGTGGAAAATGGTTCGTTTTTACATATGTACGAGTATGTGTAGTTGTTTTAATTTGTTTTTTTTTGCATATTTGTTGTACAATTCCTGCGCTCAGTCGATTGTTTTACATATATGCGTCCAACCTTTGCTGCGCTTATTTGCCTGCAGTTTCGTTTTGATCTCACAAAATAATTTCCGTTTCGTTTCCGCAGTCGCGCAGCGTGAGTCTTTTATGCCTGCGTGTGTGTGTGTGTGTGTTTGTGTGCGTTTTTATCATTTCGAAAATCAGCGTGTTACTTTTTTTGTTTGCTGCAGCACAATGCAACAGTCAAAGCGAATGAGCAGACAAACTTCAAAGCAACCTGAAGATTGAAACGAAATCCGCTTTGCTAGAATTCAACTGCGACCGCCGACTGTGCGTCTGTGTGTGTGTGTGGCAGTGGCGCGCAAGTAATGCAAATGAAAAACTTCTGCTACTTAAAAAGTAATTAAGAAATTGTCTTGCAATTTGCTTTGTGCATTTTTAAGCGGTTCTCTCCATTTTCACATTAACAATTAGGAGCGTTTGCATTAAATTCGCGGTCGATTTCTTTTTGAAGTGAAAGCGAATATGAAAGTTAAGAGTGCAACAGTCATAAAACATAAAGTTGAACTTCAGAGGAATTTGATCAAGAATGAAATTTTTTATTATCTATAAAAGACAGAAAATTGGAATTAGGTTTAGTTTTTAGAAATTTTTAGAAAATTGATCATGAAAGTAATTTTTTATTATCTATGAAAGAAAGAACATTTGAATTTGGTTTAGTTTTTAGAAATTTTTAGAAATTTTTAGAAATTTGATAATGAAAGTAATTTTTTATTATCTATGAAATATGAAAGTTAAGGATGCAAAAGTCATAAAACATAAAGTTAAACTTCACAGGAATTTGATCAAGAAAGAAATTTTTTATTATCTATAAAAGAAAGAAAATTCGAATTTGGTTTAGTTTTTAGAAATTTTTAAAAATTTGATCATGAAAGTAATTTTTTATTATCTATGAAAGAAAGAACATTATCTATGAAAGAAAGAACGTAATTTTATGCAAATGGCGATGCAGTGAAATCAATGCGCAATGCATAGATTAGTTAGTCATTTAGTTTAGTTAGTTTAGTTAGTTTTGTTAGTTTAGTTAGTTTAGTTAGTTTAGTTCGTATAGTTAGTTTGGTTAGTTTAGTTAGTTTGTTAGTTAGTTAGTTAGTTTAGTTAGTTTAGTTAGTTTAGTCTTCCAGTTTAGTTAGTTTAGTTAGTTAGTTAGTTAGTTAGTTAGTTAGTTAGCTAGTTAGTAAGTTAGTTAGTTAGGAACTTAGTTAGTAAGTTAGTTAGTTAGTTAGTTATTTAGTTAGTTAGTAAGTTAGTTAGTTAGTTAATTAGTTAGTAAGTTATTTAGTTATTAAGTTAGTTAGTTAGTTAGTTAGTTAGTTATTAATTTAGTTAGTTAGTTAGTTAGTTTAGTTAGTTTAGTTAGTTTAGTTAGTTTAGTTAGTTTAGTTAGTTTAGTTAGTTTAGTTAGTTTAGTTAGTTTAGTTAGTTTAGTTAGTTTAGTTAGTTTAGTTAGTTTAGTTAGTTTAGTTAGATTAGTTAGTTTAGTTAGTTTAGTTGGTTTAGTTAGTTTACTTAGTTTAGTTAGTTTAGTTAGTTGGTTAGTTAGTTTAGTTAGTTTAGTTAGTTTAGTTAGTTTAGTTAGTTTAGTTAGTTTAGTTAGTTTAGTTAGTTTAGTTATTAGTTTAGTTAGTTTAGTTATTTTAGTTAGTTTAATTAGTTTAGTTGGTTTAGTTAGTTTAGTTATTTTACTTATTTTACTTAGTTTAGTTAGTTTAGTTAGATTAGTTAGTTTAGTTAGTTTAGTTAGTTTAGTTAGTTTAGTTAGTTTAGTTAGTTTAGTTAGTTTAGTTCGTTTAGTTAGTTAGTTAGTTTGTTAGTTCGTGAGTTAGTTAGTTAGTTAGTTAGTTAGTTGGTTAGTTAGTTAGTTAGTTAGTTAGTTCGTTAGTTAGTTACTTAGTTAGTAAGTTAGTTAGTTAGTTAGTTGGTTAGTTAGTTAGTAAGTTCGTTAGTTCGTGAGTTAGTTAGTTAGTTAGTTAGTTAATTAGTTAGTTAGTTAGTTAGTTAGTTAGTTAGTTAGTTAGTAAGTTAGTTAGTTAGTTCATTAGTTAGTTAGTTAGTTTGTTAGTTAGTTAGTTTAGATAGTTAGTTAGTTAGTTAGTTAGTCAGTTAGTTAGTTAGTTAGTTTAGTTAGTTTAGTTAGTTCAGTTAGTTTAGTTAGTTTAGTTAGTTAGTTAGTTAGTTAGTTAGTTAGTTAGTTAGTTAGTTAGTTAGTTAGTTAGTTAGTTAGTAAGTTAGTTAGTTAGTTCATTAGTTAGTTAGTTAGTTAGTTTAGTTAGTTAGTTAGTTAGTTAGTCAGTTAGTCAGTTAGTTAGTTAGTTAGTTTAGTTAGTTCAGTTAGTTTAGTTAGTTAGTTAGTTAGTTAGTTAGTTAGTTAGTTAGTTAGTTAGTTAGTTAGTTAGCTACTTAGGTAGTTAGTTAGTTTGTTAGGTAGTTAGTTAGTTAGTTACTTAGTTAGTTAGTTAGTTAGTTAGTTAGTTAGTTAGTTAGTAAGTTAGTTAGTTAGTTCATTAGTTACTTAGTTAGTAAGTTAGTTAGTTAGTTAGTTGGTTAGTTAGTTAGTAAGTTCGTTAGTTCGTGAGTTAGTTAGTTAGTTAGTTAGCTAGTTAGTTAGTTACTTAGTGAGTTAGTTAGTTAGTTTAGTTAGTTAGTTAGTTTATTAGGCCATAAGCGATCTCATGCAGGCATCTGTTTATCAGTTGTAGTAGAGATTCAACTGTTTTAATTCCAGAATTTGGTTATCGTTGTGTTCTTTTATTTGAAATATTTAACATGGAAGTCCAAACCAGCTTTCCAACATTTTTAGCCACATGGCTACATGATCAAACATCGTTTAAAACCGCTCATTCCTAAACCATATAAATCAGTATGTGTCAAAAAGTCAAAGTACGTGAAAAAAAATTATAAACAAGCATAAAGAAATTGGCTGAGCAACCATCTGCAAGCTCAGTTACTGTAATGAACTAATTTCTTCGTCGCAGGACTTTTCCCCAACAAATATAATTTTTGTTCTAATATGAAAGTGAAACGTTCTGACGTCATTAGAAATGTACAAAAGCCTTCACACACGTGCTTTAAGCCTCTTTCGATTATGAATTATAAGTGAAAATATAAAATAATACCAAACATTAAGAAATGTCACCTTCAATGAATGTCACTCATACGCCCCGCTCGGCACACTGGAACACGTACGAAAGGTTAAAACAATTGTGAATTGAATTGTGCGCACTCGAGCGCTATGCAAATGTGTGTAATCCCGGCTTAAATTTGACTGTTTGCCAAATAAATTTCATTCGATTACAGCAACAGCCAGGCAAGATGTGATAATAGAATAAAATTTATGACAAACATAACTCACAATGGGCGCCTGGCGGCGCTGGCAACGGCGGCGCAAAGAATAAAACAATGTCAACAACGCGCGCACAAACATAAACAAAAGCGACGCCAAAAAAGATTTGAGCGAAAAAGAGAAAAAGCAACAACGAAATGTTGTCATAAATCTTGACGGCATCAAACTCAGCCGGAAATCACGGCGCGCGCGTTTGGCGTCTAAAACGCAAAATAGGAAAAAACATGAAACAAAGTAAAAAGTGGAGTGAAAAAGCGGCGTGCGCCCGAAATAAAACATAAAGAAGTGGAAAATAAAAAGTTGGCGCGCATGCAGAATAAATGAAATTCTATTTGTTAAAACAAAAAGTGTTGTGTGGAAGGGGGCCGGCATGGGGGCGGCGCTGTGAGTGGTGCGTCAGTTGATGGTTGAGCAGGTGTGGGCTGTTGTTTTGCACCTTTTTGGCGCTTTTTGTGCATCGCTTTGACGCTGTCACGGCTTTTCGGCGCTTTGTTGCTGACTCTTTCCCCTCTTTATTTCATTGTTGTTGTTGTTTGAGTTTGAGTGTAATCAGAAGTAATGCCGATTTACAAGCGGGATTCGGATGCAAAAGCAACACTTGAGAATTGAAATTTTGCTTGTTTGTCATAGTCGAGCGCACTCTTAGTCGTCCTCGTCCTCGTCCTCGCTCTCGCCTTTCTAATCTGCCGCTATGCTGTGTCGCTGTTCAGCATTTTGTTGCTTCAACCCTGGCAGATAGGCTGCCGGACAAAAGCAGGTCAAAAGGTATCACATGCATATGTCAAGTGACTCTAAGGCAGCGCCGAGCACGCCAAAGGATGTGCGCTGCAAGTGAAATGCCAAAAGTGAAAGACAAACAACAGCAGAGGCCAAAACGGTGGAGGGCGGTGCAGGCGCTGCTTTTGTTGTGTGCTCGATTTTCGCACGCCTGAAAACCGGCAGCGACAACAACAAAAACAACAATAACAATCTTAAAATAACACAATCCTATGCCGCCTACGCGCCGCTCATTTCTACCAGCAGCTGTGTATGTTTCTACCAGTTTCTGTAGAATCACTTGTGCCTGTGTTAAGTTAGCGTTATTTTTGTTGCTGTACGCTTTTTGCCAGCAACAATCGGCTCACGTGCGCACCAACACACACACACACGCGCGAAATTGTTCACAAAAAATTCGTCCATGTGTGCGAGTGTGTGTGTGCGTGATTGTTGGTTCATGGCTTTAAAGTATTTATGCCTACGTTAAATATTCAAAGCTTAACAAAAGTCATGCAGCATAAAAACAATGAAAGCTCAGGTACAGAGGAAAAATATATGCGAAAATACAGCAAAAAAAAAGAAGCAAATTTATTATTCATATCGCAGCGAAAAGTAGCGCGGAGCGGGCAGCAGCAAATGTGTGAGCGCGCAAATGATCTTATACACGTCTGTGTGTGTGTGTGTGTGAAGGTGATGCGCACTCACACATGCACGCAGACAGTAACTAATACAAGTGCAATGAAAAAATCATAATAATCGCAAAGTCTAGCGCGCTATGCAAAATTCAAATGTAAAGAAACGAAATGCAAAAAAGTGCCAATACAGTGGCGCCAAAAAATGTCTGCACTTGGAAATGAATTCTCGGCGGTGCATAATTCTTGTGAAAATGCTGCTGAATTATAAAGCAGACGCCAAGAAGAAGAAGCTTAAAATATACGAGCTCGACAGGTATGTGTGAGCAATAGTGGAGCGTTTGTGGCATAGTTTTAGGCGGCATGGTTTTAGATTTTATTCTTCGTCTCTATTTAAGTTGGGTCGGCCTCGATAGCTCAGCGGGTAGCGCGCTGGCTTCTCATACCGAGCGCCCCGGGTTCGATTCCTGGCTTGGGCTGGAAAAAACACTCATCTACTTCTGTCGCTATCCACATGAAGGGAATGAGAATTACAAGAATCGCACAAGTGTGCTCTTGGCAGGCAATGGCAAAACCTCCAAGTGTGAAAGAAAAACTGCCCATCGCCGTTCGGATTCGGCGTTAAACTGTAGGTCCACTCCCCTCCCTTTCCCCATCCGTTTGAAATGTGTGGTGTATCACATGTTGAAAAAAAAAAAAAAAAAAAAAACAGTGTTGCATACGCATTTCAAACGGGTGGAATCTGTGGTATCACAACGGGCCCATTAAGAGGCCTAAGTGTGCCTCATACAGAGGCAGCCACCTCAACCTAACCTAACCTAACCTAACCTAAGTTGGGTTAATCTTTTTTTGAAATGGTCAAAGTATTATTTGAGAGGGTCCGAGCTTTGTTCGAGATGGTCTAATCTCTGTTTGAGATGGTCTGAGATGGTCTAATCTTTGTTAGAGATGGTCTGAGAAGGTTTAATCTCTATTTGAATTCGTCTAGTCTCTATTTAAGATGGTCTAATCTCTGTTTAGGATGTTTCGAGATGGTCTAATCTTTATTTGAAATGGCCTAGTCTTGATTCGAAATGGTCTAACCTCCGTTTGAGATGGTCTAGTCCCTATTTGAGATGGTCTAAGATGGTATAATCTCTATTGGTGGTCTTAGATGGTATAATCTCTATTTGCGATGGTCTGAGATATCTCTGTTTGAGATGGTCTAATCTCTATTTATGACAGTCTTAGATGATCTAATCCCTGGTTAAGATAGTGCAATCTCTATTTGAGATGGTCTAATCTCTCTTTGAGATAGTCTAAGATAATCTAATCTGAAATGGTCTAATTCTCTTTTTGAATTCGTCTAATCTTTATTTGAGATGTGAAAATCTTTAGCTGAGATCGTGCGATCTCTCTTTAAGTCTGTCTAAGCTCTATTTGAGATGGTATAATCTGAGATGAATCTCTATTTGAAATGGTCTAATCTCTATTTGAAATGGTCTAAGACGGTCTAATTTCTATTTTAGATAGTCTGAGATATCTCTGTTTGATCTAATCTTTGCTTAAGACAACGTAATGTCTCCTTGAGATGGTTTAATCTCTGCTTGTGATGGTCTGAGATGGTCTAATCTCTATTTGAGACGGTCTAGTTTTTATTTGAGATAATCTCAGATAGATGGTATAATCTCTATTTGGGATGGTCTAATTCTCTATTTGAGTTCGTCTAGTCTCTATTAGAGATGTAAAAATCTCTAGTTGAGACAATCCAATCTCTCTTTAAGTTTGTCTTATCCTTATTTGAGATGATATAATCGGAGATGGTGTCATCTCTATTTGAGATGGTCTGAGATGTCTTTGGTTGGTCTAATCTCTGCATGAGATAGCGTAATGTCTGTTTGAAATGGTCTAAGATAGTCTCATCTCTATTTGAGATGATCTGAGAGAGTCTAACCTCTACTTAAGATGGTCTCATGTCTGTTTAAGATTGTTTAGATGATCTAATCTCTGCTTAAGATGGTCTCATCTCTATATGAAATGATCTGAGATGGTCTAACCTCTACTTGAGACGGTCTAATGTCTCTTTGAGATAATCTGAGATAATCGAATCTGAGATGGTATCATTTATATTTAAGATCGTCTAATTATCTATTTGAACTGGTCTTATCTCTATTTGAGGTGTAAAAAATTCTAGTTGAGATCATCCAATCTCTCTTTAAGTTTGTTTAATCTTTATTTGAGATGGTATAATGGGAGATGGTATCATTTCTAGTTGAGATGGTCTCATGGTCCCAATACCACTAGTTTTCATTCAGGATCTATTACAAATCCCTAGAGGGACTATGAAGGAAGGAAAGGATGGAAACTTCCAGCAGTCGGAAGACATTTTCATCGCTTTTAAAATATGTATAGTATGGCTGTGCGTCGGTCGAATTGATGGTACGTTATGATCAATGTGGAGATTGAAAGAGAAAGGAAAGTGGTTACTGAAAGATCGATAGGACGATTTACTAACTGGGCAGCTGTCCTATCGATTCTAATTCTTAGCTTATGTCGATGCATTGGCATTGAACATTCAGCTGTGAAGTCATGTTGAACAATATCAAATATAGTTCAGTTCATTTCATTTCAGTTCAGTTAAGTTAGGTTCAAAGTTCAGTTTATTAAGTTTCAGGTCAAAAATAGTTTAAACTGCAGTTTATCAAGTTTCGTTAAAGTTGCTATGAGTACCGCCAGAATAGTTTATAAACTTTCCGTCAGCTTACACCACAAGCCACCGCATACCAGAAAAAACGTTGCTGTGGCCTTAAAATTACACTTGACCACTGCACTAAACCATACAATTGAATCAAACATTTCCTCCACTGCCGCTTGGAACGCTTCAAAACAGAACGCAAGTGCAAAACAGTTGAAGCAATTCGCCAAATTCTTTCAGTTGATTATTGTATTATAAACTGGTGGCAACACCTGTGCCGTGCGCCAGACGAGAAATTCAATTACTTCGGTGCAATTGCTTTGGCTTTGTCTCTTCAAGCGTTGCGGCGGCACACTTTAGACATTTTAAGTAAAACTTCAAGCATGTGTGTGTGTGTGTGTGTGCCGGCCGTTGCGCTACACTAAATCACATTCGCACACAAGCAAACATAAACACACATACACACACAGATAGACGCGCGAAAGCCAGACGCTAAAAGCAAAGAACTGGCAAATGTTGTCGGAGCAAAAAGTGCAACGAAATTGTAAACACTTCAAAGTTGTTTTTGCACACAACTTGCAATTTCTTTTGAACGCGAAAGGAAGTCTCACTTTTGCTTAAAAACTTGACTTGGAATAAATGCAACAACGAGCGTTGTGCAAAAAGTACGAGAAAAATTAAAAACATTAAAATGAAGTATTTACTAGAAAAAATTAAAATTATTAAAATGTTATTAACCCCTTTCGACCCCGAATTTTACCCTGTGTCTCGATATTACTTTTTGGTATTTAAATCATGAAACACTTTCCTAAGAAGTGTGCACACGATATTTGAAGTCGCAACGCCTCTTTGTTAGAGTTCTAGAGCTAGTTTTCTTTTGAACAATTTTAGCTTAAAACGGGTTAAATAAATTTTGTATCAATATTTTTTAATTATGGAAAAATTATTTATTCTTTATAGAAAAATACAAAATTATCACTTTTTGATCTTATTTAACCATTATTAAAGAAACAGGGTTTTGATAAAACGCGCCCAATTCGTAGTCTTCAATTAGAATACAAACTTTCCCTGATATCGCTGCAAATTATTAGAAATTATTTTGGGGATAGCAGTTAAATTTTTATAATTTGCTTTGAATTCACTTCTAAAACTATTAATTTGTTGGTGCCTACTTAAATTAAACCCATAAATCAATCGTAGCGTTTGCTATAAGATGACAAATAGGTGAAGTTGCTCTCAGGCAACTTTGGGGTTGAAAGGGTTAAATCCACAGTTATTAAATTGTGGAAGTATTAGAAAAAATTAAAAAAATTAAAATAAAGTAGTAGAAAAAAACTAAAATTATTAAAATGTTATTAAAAAATTAGTTTTAATAAAAAAAATCAGTTTTTGTAAATTTGAACTCGAGTTTTATGTTTAAGTATATCAAATTCTTTATGTGTTGGCTTTTGCAATATTTTTGAAATATCTTGGAATATTTTGAAATATTTCTTGAATGAATATATCAAAAAAATTTTGAAATATTTCGAAATACATAAATTGTATCGACAATTAATTAATTTAATATTGAATGTAAGTTAGTTTTAAATGTGTATCCTTTTCGAGGTCCTTTGAGAAATTGTGGAAGTATTAGAAAAAAATTAAAATGATTAAAATGTTATTAAAAAATAGTTATAATAAAAAAAATTAGTTTTATTGGTTATCTTTTGCAATATTTTTGGGATTATTTTTGAATATTTTTGAATATTTTTTGAATGAAATATACCAACAACTTTTTGATTTTTTTTTGGAAAATTTCGGAACCTAAAATGTTTGTTTGACGTACCAATGTTGAATATTTTAATTTCATGTTGAATGCATAGTGAACCAAGAAAAAGAGATAAATTTGCAGAATTATTTGTTATTTATGTCATAATGTTCAAAAAAACTAACCCTGAATAAAGACAATAGTTTCAAAATTGGTAGGATTTCAAACAAAATTTAAAATTAAAAAAAATGCTGGGAAATCGTTGCTGTATTGGTAGCAACACAACTAATATGACAATTTTTTTAGGCTCCAGCATAGTAACGAATCTCAAAAAATTGATCGAAACTATGGGCTGCACTTCAATGAATCCGAGAGCGATTTCAGTAGTGTTGGGTTAATTCAATAAAGAAACTCTTTGAATATGTGGCATGTTTTTTTCTATTTATAAAGAAACATGAAGCCGTGTAAAATTCTGGTCTACTGTATGCCGTGGTTGAATTAAAGTACTGTCATATAGAGTTATATAGCAATCAAACTACGAACTACAACTCGAGGTGAGCCAATGCTTCCTTTACAATCACGTTTCATACGCCACAGTTCATTGCTTCGTATGTTCGAGTATTCACAGATCTTCCTCTACGTCGTCTGTCCATCTTCTCTATCTTTCGTGTTTTCTACTGTCAATAATGCAGTAATCCTGCTCTCATCCATTCTGAGTAGTGTCCTAGCCGCCGTGACCTTTGAACCTTAGCGAAATGCAGAATGGTTTGGCCTTTTAACAGTTGATCGAGTTCGTTGTTGTACCATATTTTGTATGATCCTTCAAGCTCAAAAAACCCATCTTTAGGAACATCTCTATTATTGGTTTCGAATGAAATCAACCAGAGGTCAAGTCTAAGCTTTCACATTTTTTCCATTACACAGAAGAACGACTTAAATGACCACTTAAAATCATGTTTTACTTTAACCTATCACAGAACCACAGATCTTTATTGTGCAACCCTCGTATGGATATGTGAATATGTGGCTCTAGCTTGTTCCATACAGTTGTGTGTGTATATAATTTTATTTGGCTGCTTCTTGCAGCGCCACGCTGTCAACACCACATCCCGATGATATTTTCTACTTTCACTGCGAAATCTGCTTTTATATAGAAAATACGATTTACGGCACCGAAAAAGTGCACAAATAGCAACAACAACAACAACAACGTCAGCACCCACAGGAGCATTGCATAGATTTAAGGAGTGAGGAGGAGGAGGTTGTGCAGAGTGCGGCACTGTTACGCTTTGATACGATTTCCTGGCAGCGCGCTTTTCTTTAACGAAATTCGCCTGCAACAATATGCAAAAAAAAACGACAACAACAAAATATAAGAAAAACCAACAAAAATGTAAAATCTAAGAGAAAAAAAGGTGCTAGCAAAAAATGAGAAATAATCACTAAAGCAACAGCGAATAATCCAACTGAAACAATTTTTAAGAGGAAGCATACAAAAACAACGCCAACAACAATAGAAAAATGTTAAAGAAAAAGCACGCCAAAGCAAGTCGTTTGTTGAGTATTGCAATGGCAGTGGCGGTATTAGTTGTTGTTGTTTTTGTTGTTGTCACAGCAATGGTGGCAGTTGTGCTGAGCGCCAATGCAATTCACATTTTCCGCTCTCACACCTGGGCGCAGCGCATGGCTGGGAGGTTTTTCTAGGTTTGGTTGTTGTTGTTTTTGTTAGTGCATGTGGTGTAGAATAGCTGGTGTCGGCATGTATGGTTGGCTGACTAGCTGGCTGGCTGCCGGTCCGTCTAGTGGGACGGTGGGACGATGGAATGGCAGCGCAACACTTGAGTCGTGTTCGGCGCACGTCTGCAGTCTCCGGTGCATTGCTGTGATTTAAGTGCATTTTGTGTATGAAAGAATGGCACAACAATAACGTAAATAGCATAAGTGCAGAGGCAGCTCCTTTTTATTGAATTTCCAGCACAATTCAACTTCAATTTCTGCAACTTCGACTACAACCCACCTTCATCTCCTCTCGCCGCGCAACCCACCACTGCACAGTGGTCGGACTTATATGGGCATAGCGGTAAAAAATACTTCTACCAGAGATATCAGCTTACAACTTTGGTCACTTGTTTCCGAAAATGTGACAATGATTTCATGTGAAAATGGGCGTGGTCGGACATCTATACGCCTGCCCCCTTGTTAGGAAATGGTAAAAAATTTGTACCTGCTTTTTTTAAATGAAAAAGTAATTGTTTTCAAGATTTTGCTCGACAAAATTTAAATATATACACGCTCAGAGGCGCACCTGTGGGGTTTTGGGGAATTCAAGCCCCCCCAAAAAACAAATTGCTGGTGAAAATTATGGTTTCAAACAGTATTGGGCTCAAAAGTTGTACGCAAAACTTTATTAACTCAAAACGGAGCGTGAATTAAAATTTTATGAACAGAAGGTGGATACATCTCTATCAGCCTCTTCGCAATATCGAGCGCAAAATTCCTAAATTTTTCAACATTAATTTTTTTATCTGAAAACATAGCTTTAGCTTTAACATAAAATTGAGCACTTGTACAAATCATATTTTAACTTTAGTGCTTCAAATTTGATTAGAAAAAGTTTTCCATACGACACATTTTTAACTGATCGTTCCTATGGCAGCTATATGATACAGTTGGGCGATCTGGTTCAAATTTAGATATGCGATTTAGTATTACATAGAAATCTCAAATACGAAATTTTGTGAGAATATCTTTAAATATGCACTTTTGATGACATTTCCTTTGCCAGATTTACTAATTCGCCCACTTTGTTGGGTCTAAAACCCCTTTGCTCCCTTTTCCCCTTCCATATTTGGACCACAAATGTGGAAAAAAAAATTAAACAACAACAAATTAACAAATTAAAAAAAATTAAAACTGTCCTCATAAAACCTATGAAAACAAACATATTTACATAAGTAAATAATTTCAGTCACCGTATATAAAAATTGGTGTCAAGGTGAAGGTTAAAATAGGAAAGTAAAAAATTGCAAAACACATTATATTTACATCACTTTATTTAAAAACAACAACAACACAATAACACAAACAAACAACAACACCACTGCACAAAATGCTAAACTTCTTTTGCACTTCTGGGTTTGCGCCCCATTTTTAGTACAGGCACTCACAGTCTGTGGAAAATTGCACGAAGCCTGGCAATTTCTGGCAGCTGAAACTAACACATTATAATCTTAAAACGTGACTTAGTACTAAGAAAAAAAGATCAATGGGGGCAACGAGGGGGAACAAAACTAAAACTTTAAGTGAAATTCTAGGAGTCAGACGTAAAATACAGAATATAGTAGTTGTAGTTTTTGATTTTTGTTTTTAAGTACACTTCAATTTAAATATATCTCATTAATTAAAATGAAGTTTAATACCTGTATGTTCAATACCAATTTTTTTAAATTTAAATTTGGTGATTTTTTAATAAAGTTTTTAACACTTGAAAATTGATTATTGCAAAACGCTGCTTACACTGCACTAACCAAGTGAACAAATGTTCTCACTTCTGATGCTGTTTTCAGAAAGTACCGCAAGAATCAAACCAAAAAAAATGTACCGCTAGAAAGCTTGATTATATAGAAGACTATGTAGTTACTTTTGATTTTAAAATTTTGACTTCGAAGTTTTTATTTTTGGCCTATGGCAGCAACCACTGTGCACTGTCTTCGAGTCCATTGCCCACTCTTGAGGCTGCTTGTTCCACACTTCCACGGCCGCTTCTACTTGCACTTCATTCCTTTCCGGTATTTGTTGTTGCTGTTGTTGTTGCTGTCGCTGCTTTTGTGGCACATTTCTGCTTTGCTGCAGTTGACAAAGAATTGTTTTATTTATTTTTTTTGCATCACGCTCACTGTGACATTTCCGCAACGCCAGCTTTCGCCAGGCTCCCTTATCTCGTGTATGTATATTGTTGTTGTTTTTGTTTTTTGGCCATTTTTGTGTTGAATTATCTTTCCATATTTGTTTTCTTTTTCACTTATTTATGCTTATGGTGCGCTTGTCTTTTGTGCTGCCATTTAGAAAAAAAGATATAAAATATTTTGGTAGCGGCATTGTTTGGACTTTTGCGCGCCCAAAAGTGAGCCCAAAAAAAAACAGAGTTAAGCAGCTTGCAGCATATTTCAAATGGCTTAAAATAAGATTAGAGAAACAGTAAATCAAACAGAAATAGTAAATCAAGCACTTGTAGCATAGTGTTAAATCATTTCTTAATGAGAAGGGCACCGTTTTTAAACTGTTCTCAACTCATTGCTGCTTTTTGGAACTGTGATTGTTTTCATTCTGACTGAATTTGGTTACATTTGATGACCCCGAGAACTGGGGTCAATCAATACATGTGAAGACACTTTTCTATTCTTTGCATGTACAGCTATTTCTGTCCATGTACCCGACAGTCTCAGTTGGATTGCAGTCGACGTTACTGTTCCTCGCAACGTACGTGTGGCACTGTACACAATGAGCTGCAGTAGTCACTGGAGGCCCTTGCGGTCACTCCTCAGTACACTTGCACCAATTTTACTATGATACAATTTAGATAATTTTCATTCTAATATTGCTTAGAGCTTCAGATGTTTGTGGTCAGTGTATTGCTTTTCTAATTTTACACAAGAACTCGTGGACTCGTGGAATGACAGACCCTTTTTTTTGCAATAAAAACTTTGCTAAAGGTGTGTTTAGCGATCTGTAGATCCCACATCTAATTCCTTTCTTTCCTTTTCTTTCTATGCTTATGTTCTCCCTAATTTTGCTTTTTTATTACAGCTGTTCTTGTCGTTATTCAATCTCCAAGAAGTTTTCAAATGAACATTTTTAATGTCCTACTTGGACGTCTTAAAGAGATGGGAGCATCGTTAGGAGAGGAATGTAGACCTACAAGGAGACTATGTAGAAAATTTAAAACCCATTTGAAGTAAACGTGTCTTGTATCATTCTTAGGCCAAAAACTTTTCAGACTACCCTCGTATTTCTCTTTTCAGTACCACTTTCTTGAACACACCCAATTTGCAAAGAAATTTGAGTAGATTTTGCATGTCCTAAGAGCCAAAAATTACGCTACTTAGAATAGATTAGTCTACACGAAAAAAGTGCTATTATAAAATTAAAGTATTTCCTAGACTCATTTTGGATCGCTTGCTACGAAAATGTATGTATGTAATTGTTTTGAAGAAGCATTTAGGGAAATATTTGAAATATCTGGTTTTGGCTTTTTATAGTCTACACGAAAAAAAGTGCTATTAGAAAATTAAAGTATTTTCTAGACTCATTTTGGATCGCAATTGTAATTTTTTTTGAAGAAGAATTTAGAGAAATATTCGAAATCTCTGGTTTGGCATTTTTTACTCTACCAAAAAAAAGTGGTATTATAAAATTTAAGTGTTTTGTAGACTAATTGTGGATCGCTTATTACGAAAATTTATGTAATTTTTTAAAAAGCATTTCGAGAAATGTTCGAAAAATCTCGTTTTTGGCTGTTTTTAAGGTATGTGCACATATCCCGTAAACGATTCACATATCTCGAACGAATCATACATTAAACGTAAGTTTCGCATGATCCGGAAAGTAATGCATTGTCCATTCTAGCGGAGATTTACAGTTACAGGCGATGAAAAATGGAAAAAGTTTAATTCAAACATTATATTTTTCTACTGTTTTTTGTTTTTCGATCACATGATTTCAATTCCTATACTTTTGAATTTTAAGACAAAGTGGAATTGTAAGACAAAACAGAATTTTAAAATTTTGAGCTCAAGGTTACTATGCAGAACTAGCAGGGCCCCGCGATTTTGCACGCAAGTTTGAAGTCAATGGGAGCAATAAATCATATTCTTCTTAACCCTTTGTTGATCACGTCAGATTTTTATGAAAAAATACTTAGATATCTAATTATTTCTCATTTAAAGTGCTTTCACCACATTTGAAGTCAATTCAAGTCAGTCTTAACCCATCGATGACCACCTCAAATTTTTTATTTTCGAAAAAGTTAAATACACGATTCGAATTTGAGTTTAAAGTCAAAAGGCGTAAACAAATCATGTTTCTTCATACAAATTTCTAACCCATCGTTGGCCTCGCTAGATTTCGGTTTAAAAAAAAAAATTAAAAACACGTGTCAAATTATTTTTCACTAAGAGTACATTTACCAAATTAAAAGTCAATAGGCCCATTAATTCATGTTTTTCACAGTTTCTTCATGTTAACTTTTAACCCGTCGCTGACCCCGTCAGTTTTTTTTTTGAAAAAATAAAAAATACATATCGAATTATTTCTACCAAGAGTACTTTAACTGAGTTTGAAGTCAAAAGGCGTAAAAAATTCTGTTTCTTCATACAAACTTTAACCCTTGGTTCACCCTTTTAGGTTTTGATTTTCAAACAAATGAAAAACACGTGTTAATTAATTTTTGATTTCAAGTGTTTTCACCAACTTTGAAGTCAATAGGTCAATCGGTTCAGGGTTTTTTCGTAGACATTCCGTATATGAACCTTAACCCTTGGTACACCTCTTTTGCTCCTTTAGGCCCAGAATTTCGAAAAATCCCGTCTTCATTCATTCTTCATTTTTCAAGATGTACCTACCTACGACGATTTTTTTCGAACACGGTCCCCAGGAGCGAAATTTTGTTTTCTTTGTATTGTTCATTTTCATTCATATCAGATAATTTTTAAATTTTTTGGGACACAGTCAAACTAATTCCAAATTTTGTTTTCCTGTACTTTACAGATTTCATTAGTTCCAGAAAAATCTTATTTCGACGACTAGTTTACTCAGAATAACTGATAATTGCACATTACTGTTATTGCACACACGGTGTGCAATCGGTCTCGAATGGGTTAAATTGCGATGATGAATCAGTCAGTCAGTCAGAACAGACAATTATATGCATATAGATTGGGCAAAAACTGAAAAAGTTATGAACTTCGTAGTAAAACCATATAAGTAGTTTCAATTTTTACACATTTACTATAAATTTTTATTTAATATCTGACGGCGTTTTCTGTGAATCTATGTCATAATTTCGAATGAAAACCTAAAGAGGAAAAACTTGGTTTTTCATGGCAATCATTTTCGGTACTTTACTCATATAAAATATCTTCACAGTAATCCTCTTTCTGTCTTACTTCTGTCTACTGACACAAGTGATGCTGACGCTCTGTTATATTTATTTAGTTTGTAGAACGCTTGAGAAATATAAGAATCGGGTATAAAGTGAAAAACTTATAAAGTTCTGAGTAAAAATACAAACTTTGTTTTTTAACACATTTACAATTTGGGTTCTGTAAATATCTAATGAGATTTTCTGAGAATCTGATCATTTCGTTTGAGTTGGGGTTTTCAATGCCAGTCATTTTCAGTACTTTTCTCATGTAAAATAACCCGTCATTTATTTTAATGCTAGTACTATCCTTTTGTCTTCTGACACAAGAGACCAAATGCTTTTTTCTTTGCATTTAGTTTGTAGAATGCTTGACAGACATAACAGAAATCCTAGTCAACCTATGCAAAGTAAGACGTCGTTAATCATAACATTGTTTTGTAATCCCTTCTGTCTATTCAACAAGAGATCCAGACATTCTGTTCTAGTTTTAATTGTAGAACGCTTAAAAAAAGATGAAACAAAACCTAGTCAATCTATGAACTATAACTCATCATTAATCTTATTATTGTTCTAGAGTCCCTTTTGTTCACTGACACAGAAGACTTAGACGTTCTGTCCTAAGTATTTAGTCTATAAAAGACCAGAAAAAGATGAGAGATCTATAGTGAATCTTATGGATACTTTTTTGTCGGTATTCCAACACAAAGACTTTTAATTAGGCAACGTTTCATTGCTGTAGCCAAAATACTGACTTTGATTTTGTATTCTAAACAATTTGAAATGGAAAAACTAAAAACTGAATCTCCATTTACTGTAACATTAAATTGTATACACAAAACAATTTGAAATGTCGACTTGTTCTGGCACCACAATAAATTCCTTACAAGTCTCTCTTTGTGGTACAGACTTGAGGGAGAATTGAACCTTTGAACTCAAATGCTCACCGTTGAGATTTCGCACAGTGTGCCGTAGTCACCAGATCGTAGAGCTAACTTCACATTTTGACACTTAACCTGGAGTTCAAGTGTTGTGTGTTGGTGTTTGTATGTGTGTGTGTGTGTTTGCAAGTTGTGAGTGCGTGTAGTTTGGTGCAAGCGGTGCTGTCCAATGGGCGGAGCTGTGCCGTGGCCAGCAAGGAAACATTTGCTGACTTACATCGCCCACTGTCGCGTGTCGCATTGATGTGAGTGAGTACTCGATTTTGTGCTTTTTGTCAGCTGCAGACTGCAGTTTCACGCAACAATTTCTGGCAGTTTTATTATTTCTACAACTGCGACACGTTTGGCAAACATCAATGAGTGCAATTCGTGTTGAATTTTCATAGATTTAAAAATTTAAAATTGCAAATCTTTTCGCTAGTCACAAAAAACGATTTTAAAAAAGCAAAAATTTATATTTTCACTCTTTTCGCTTTGGGGCGAAATCGCATTTAAATGCTGCAACAAAACTGTTGGCTTAAGTTGTTCAAGTTCATAAGCCGTTTATGCTTCATTCACAAATGCGAGCGCAGGTTCAAGTGTTGCGCGTTCTTTGCGGCATTTTTTTTATTATTCTTTTGTTTTTTACTGTCGGTTCTTGTTGGTGCGATTTTTTCTTGCGTTCAACCCATAGAAATTTTATTTCTTTCTGCTCATTGAGTTTTCAACTATTGCAGGCGCTGCTTCTCTCTCCCTCTCTCTCCACTTCTATCTCTTTCCCGCACACGTTTGGCTGTTCGCAAAAAAATTTATTTGTTCAAATCTGTGCGTTCTTTCTCACTTTGCTGCGTTTTTTCTCTCACTTCAACTCTTCAAGTTGGCGTTTTTTTTATTTTTATTTATCGGCAGCTGCCTTTGGGATTATTTTTATTTTCCGTACGTTCTACGTTGCAATAGTTTTGCTGCACATGTTCGATGCCTCGTCGCGACGGTTCGACGATGGTGCGCGCCGTTCGAAAGTTGGCAGGAAGTTTTCATTGTCTTGCTGCATTACGTTTTGTCAATGCGGAATTTTGCCCCATGCCTTCGTGCCGCTTTTTGTTTAGTGCTTTTTTGTATTTTTCATTTTTCTCGAATTCGATATTTCTTGCTTAAGCGTTTGCTTGTAGTAGTTTAAACTTGCTCGAGTGGAGTTGGAATGTTTTGTGGCTGCAGAAGTGGCGGTGAGGGTGTTAAGGTAATGCAATGCAGTTGAGAAGTGAGGTGTGCCAAGGTTTACCGCCGGTACGAAATGCCAACTTTTCAGCCTGTGTGTGCTTTGTGTGTGTGCGTGTGTGAAATATGTGAGAAAAATAAATAGAAATGTGGTACAACTGTACAACAACACATTGCAGGCAACATGAAAAGTTAAAGTGTGCTACAGGCAGCACTTTTCCCAAAGTGGCTAAACAATAGTTTGCGCTGATGAGATTGGAAAATGAAAAATGAAATTTTAGAACGAAATCTTCTGAGCAACAGATTCACTTATGTGGCTCAGAGTGTTTTATGTTGGATGAGATAAGGAAGTGTAAGTGCCGAAAGGTTGGAAGCACCGTTGTGTGCAGGGACTTAACTATTATAAGTTTTTTAAGAAATTAATTGCAATGTAACTATTACAATGCAACATAAATTTTATTTGTTGATTATAATTATTAGTTGCGACAATTCGTTTTACGTTACGTTTTACGTTGCTTAATAACTGTTATGAAAAACAAATTTTTTTTTCGTTCTCGGTAATTATTATTTTGGGATTTTATTTGTTTACGTTGCTTCATAACTTTTATTTATGAATTTTTTTTTATTTACGTTACCGATAACTATAATTAAAAAATTTTTTTTTACGTTGCTTCATAACTTTTATTTATGACTTTTTTTAATTTACTTTGCCGATAACTATTATTTTGAGACAATTTTTTTACGTTGCTTCATAACTTTTGTTTAAGATTTTTTTATTTACGTTGCCGATAACTATTATTTGAAAGAAATTTTTTTTTTACTAAGCTTCGTAAGAAGTTCAAACTTGTTTAGTGAGTGAGCGAACATGAAACCCTCATTTAAACTTAATTTTTAGCATTAATGATTTTTGGTTTGATTGGCATTGCAATCTTTTGTGATACGTAAAAAAATTAAGTTTAGTATTTTAGCGTTAAATTTTTTTAATTATCTCTGCGTCTGCCCAATTTTTTGTCACTAACCTTCAATTGCTTCTCCTTTATGTCAGCTCAATTTTTTATTGAAAATTAGGTACTGAAAAGTTGAGCAAATGTAGAGCACATGAGCTAATTGTCATTAGTTTCTAATTCCAACAGAGAATTCAATAGTTTTCTGATAACTAATGGAAATTAACTGCTCTCTTCTATGAATGTTAAAGTTGTTAACCCTTTCGCTTCAGGTTTTTACTGGAGAAAGTTAAGGTCTGAATTTTATCGATTTAGGCTTCTGTGTGATTATAAATAAATAAATAAATAAATAAATAAATAAATAAATAAATAAATAAATAAGTAAATAAATAAATAAATAAATTAACACCATTCCTTTAAAAATTGTTTTTATTTTTATTGCCTAACCCAGTTTTTTAGAGTGTTGCCATATGACAGCAACCATATCGTTGTGGCTCTAATAATCACTTAAAAATAAAATTTTTTACGCATAACTAAAAATCGAATATTTCCTCATTTACTTCAACTAAAATAATAAAAAAAACTTTATCTGAATTGAAGTAAAAAGTCCAAATAAAAAGTTCTCTTATTTTTTCTGCTTCTTCTTCCTTTACTATGTAAAGATATTACATTAAAAAAACTTGTATATTTCTCTTCTTTAAACTTAAATATTCAGTATATTAATTTTGTATTATTTCTAAAACTTCAAATTATTCTACGCATGAACAAACAAATGTAATCTTGAAACCATAAAGGATTCAGACGTCCACAAAGTAGCATGTTGCCATATGGCAACAAAATAGCGAAAGGGTTAATAGTAAATTGTCACTAATTTCACTGATTTTTTTTAATAAAAATATCCAAGAATAACTAATTATTTCTAACATCACACATCTTTCTCAGAAACAGGCAACACAAATAAAAGTGTCAAAAATTTGTCCATAATTTCATATTCATATTCAAACAAAGAGTTGCGTTTGTGTGTGTGTGTGGAAAGGTGACAAATTGCTAGTTGTGCAATGAGCACAAATATTCGTGTGTATAATAGCCAACAATTGGGGCCGGACAGCGAAACATGCAAAACGATTTGTACGTAATTTGCAGCGTCGGCCATATCTCGGTTCGAGCATCAATCGCTGGAATTTTTTTCCGCTGCGTCAAAGAGACAACGAACGCTGCTGACAACACTCAATGCAGCAGTGGCAACATTGTGCCACCTGACATTGTGCAGGACAGCACTTATGCGGACAGGTGTGTTGTGGGTGTGTGTGTGTGTGTGTGTGCGGCGTGAATGCGCGTGTCGTGTACTTGAGCCACCCGAACGTAATTGTGCCATGACACACACTGCTCGCATACACAATTAGAAAAGTTATCGTAATTATGCATCGGCATACATGCCGGCCGGCCCCTCTCTCCATTGGTTGTTGTCACAGCAGCAACAACAACATAAGCAGCAACAACCAAATAGCACAATAACACAATGTGCTTTCATGCCAAACTTGACATCGTCAAAGCCAAACATATGCAACGGTGACTTGCACACATATTAAGAGCTATGTGAGTCTGTATGAGTGTGTTGGCATTAGTTAGCAGCCGCTTGACTGTGTTTTAATGTCGAAATTTTCATTCATTGCCATTGGCCCGAGGTGTGCACGGCGCAACATCTCCGAGGGTCAACTGTCAGCGCTGTTTTGTGTAACAACACGAAGGCGTTGGTGTTGTGGTTGTAGTTTGGCCTGATTTGCCAAGTCCTATTAACATGCCACGCACTCACGGCGCTTTTCATCTACACACACACACACATACACAAAGCCACACACACACACACAGTCAGTTAGGCCAAATGTCAATGCCATTGATGGTATGTGAAGTAGCTGCTTAAGTGTTGCAAATAAACACACAGGTGCGTGCATACAAGTGAAGTTGTTGTTGTTTGTTTGAAATTAGCTCGGCTTTTGTCAACGCTCACATTATGCTAGCCAGAAGCGGCACTTTTCAAAGCGACAGTTGTTGCTTAATGTTTTGTTGAGTGCTGGCTGGGAATGTGGCCGCAGCATTGCACACAGCCAAAGGGTCTTGAGGTGTTAATTAAGACAACAGTTATGACACAGTGAACAAAAGTGGTCTCGGTTTTGTATTTAGTTGTACAACATGGCGTCGACACAAGGTGACAAATTTTGTCAAGGTTAGGTTGGTTAGATTGTTTGAGGTTAGGTTGGGGAATTTAAGTTGGGTTGGTTCAGATTAAGTTTTAAGCTTTTAACAGAAAACTGAGGAGATGTTAATGACGATAGAAGCAGTAATGAAAATTGTTATGGGGAATCTGGAGCCCGATTGAAGGTGACATTTTAGTCGAAGTCGTAGTCGATTAATGGGCTACAATATTAACATTCGGCTAAAACCGCAGCCGAAGGAGAATAATAACTTACATGAATTACACTGGACAACAGCATGTCTGTTGCATGAAGTTTTTTACATGATTCTGAATAGTTTTTTCACGCTGATTTCAAAACCATATTCCGTTTTAATGTAACAGCTCTAGTTTTCGAAAAAATTGGGCGTGTCACTTTTTAGAATTTTCCTATACTTTTTTCACATTTTCGACTGTAATTTCCGAACCAATAATCCTATCGACATGATCGACATATCGTTGCACTTACAACATTTCACGCCATCTGACCTTAATAAATTTTTTTGCGTTCTAAATTGGCGCTGAAATAAGGTTTCAAAGTAGAAAAATATTGAATTTCAAGGCGTTTTTTCTGATGGCGAAAATTGTACAGATGTTTCATAAATCAAGTTACGAAGTATATGAATATCTTAAGAAGAAACATTAAGCAATACAAAATAGCCAAATTATTTGGCGGAATACACATTCGCATCGAAATAATAGCAAAAATGTACCATAGCCATTTTCATCACTTTTCGTACTTTTTCCTTAAAAAATTAAGGGCCTCAAAATATGCACTTTTATATGTTCCATTTATAGTCTGAAATGCAAGCAAAAACCAACAAAATTTTGAATTGCTCGAAACAAAAAAAAATTAAAAATGTTGCATATTTTGAGGCTCCTATTTTTTTAAGGAAAAAGTATGAAAAGTGATGAAAATGGCTATTGTACATGATTGCTATTATTTCGATGCGAATGTGTATTCCGCCAAATAATTTGGCTGTGTTGTATTGCTTGATGTGTCGGCTTTCATTATACACCTAACTCGTTAATTGATTTACAAAAAATGTGTATGTTTTTGACCATCAAACAAAACCCCTTAAAATTCCAAATTTTCCGACTTTGAGGTCCAATTACCGCGGAATTTAAAACTTATAAAAATAAGTAGCATCGGAAAAGAAGCTGTGCGGTGTTGTTAATGCGATAAGCTAAAAATCTTGTCAATCGGTTTTTTGGTTTAGAAATTATGATCAAAAATATGGAAAAAGTAGAGAAAAAACTGAAAAAATGACACGGTACCTATATCTCACTAACTAGAGCTGCTAGAAAAAATCTGAGGATAGATTCGAAATCAGCGCACCCAAATTAGTAAGAAACAGTAGAAAAACTCCATGCAACAGAAAAAAAGTATTGTTTTGTTGTGCTGTGTTATCAATGAATTACGCTCTTCAATTTTAAAATTTTGATCTTTCGATATAAACATACTGGCAATAGCACTTGGCAGCTTAAAGTTAGTTTAACCGTGCAGGATTGACCTTTTAAACTGAATTTAAACTTCATTCAAGTTTGACTGAAAAATTCAATTTCGCGTTTAAATTAAGTTTTAACCAGAAACTGAGTTAAACTCACACTGAAAAATTGATCCTTAGTCTACCAGTTACAGTTTTACACGTGAACAACAACAATTTGACAGGAGCGGTCAGATAAAATCAACTGCTGGTTGTCAAAAAGTTTACAGATTTGTGTACATACTGTCAAAATATTGGGAGTACAGATTAGTTCGGTCCGTTTTCAAAAGATGGTTCTGGCCAGTGGCGTACACAGGGGGGTTGGGGGTTCAAACCACCCCAAACACAAAAATTGTACCCAAAACTGCCCAACCCCAAAATGAAATCCCATGTGCGCCATTGGTTTTGGCTTTTGTAAATGTGTGGGGGCAATGCTACCCGAAAGTGTGTGCTGGCAATGCTGCTTTTCAGCTGTTTAGCACTTTTGAATTCAACTGATTTTGAAACGCAGTTGGGCTAATGTTGCTTTCCCATATCGAGCGATAGGTATGTACTAAAATAATGCTGACCTTGACTTGATTAATGGCCGCATGTGCGTTTTTTGGCCAAATGTGGCCGAAACTAAAGCCGAAGTAAGTAATCTTTCGGGATGTAGGGGAATGGTCTTTTAACTATTAGAGACGTTTCTGAGAATGTTGGCGTTTTACTTGGTTCATGGTAAATTTTTCCAAATCTTGTTTGCTAGTTTGTTCAGAAATTGCTAAATATTGACTAAAATACACTGAATATGGCTCGGCAACAATTGGATGCCGTCGACGGCAATGCAGATTTGTTCAAAAGGGTCTTAAGTCAATATCGAAACCAAAGTCTAATCATCTCAATGAAAGATCAAAACAAGCATGTCAAGTTTGATCAAGCACGTTTGTTCACTGTTTTTTTCTATAACAATGGCTTAGTGCTTTGCAAGTTCTTGCCAGAAGATTGTACAATCAATAAGAAATATAACCTAAAAGTTATGTGTCATTTGCGTGAAGCAATATGAAGTCCCTGATTTGTGGCAAAACAATTCATGGTTTTTACATATTTACTAAACAGACCATAACAACTCGTTACCGGGTAACGGCCGCCGCAAAAGTTCTTTCCAGGCATTTCAGCTTTGCGCGAGTCTTCTGCAGCTGATCACACAAAGAGATGATGGGGCGCCCTGAACTTGATCCTTCCTGTGGAGACACAATCTCGCTCTTCGCCGTCGACCTCCAACTATCACGTCGAACACCTTTTTCGTCGGAGTTTTATCGTCCATACGGAAGACTGCAGCTCACACATCGCTTCTTGTTCCTGATTTTTTGGCCTAAAACAACATCGTCAATCTTGCCTCACTCAACGTATTCGCTGGATTTGACCTCCTAAAAAATTTGTCTTGCTTCTCAAACAGAAAACATCCATTGAAGAACGGAACGGAGATTTGCCACAATTGAGAAGATAAAGAAAGCATGGTTGGAGGAACTCAATACCATTGGTCTAGCTAAGTCTAGTAGACTCTGTAGGCTATAGGCTCGAAGCCCTACATTATTAAAGGAGAAGTTGCCCAGGCGAGTCTTTCTAGATAATGAAGGAAAAGTTGCCCAGGTGCGTTTCCTTTTTTCGTCCATACAGTTTCGATGGATAGATAGATAGTCCAGTGGCTAGTGCGCTGGATTCTTATACCAGAGGTCCTAGGTTCGATTCCTAGCTCGGGCTGGTGAAACGCTCATCTAATTCTATCGCTATTTACATGAAACAGATGAGAATTACAAGAGTGGAAAAACCTCCAAGTGTGAAAGAAAACTTGTCAATCTCTGTTAGGATTCGGTGTTAAACTATAGGTCCCGCCTTACCCCATCCGCTTGAAATGTGTGTTGTAACTTAGGTTGGAAAAAACAGTGTTGTACACACATTTCAAAAACGGGTGAAATAAGTGGTATCACAATGGTAAGAGGTCCATAGGCTTCCGAGTGTGTCTCTTACAAAGGCAGCCACCATAACCTAACCTAACAAACCAAACCCAACTATTCTGTGTCGATGCCAATTAAACAGTGACTTGATACCAATCAAGGTTCTCATCTGGTTTCTTGTTAATGAGAGAAGATTTCAAAATCCACAGAGGTTTCAATTTGGAAAAATTTGGCGCGCGGAAAACTCCATGTAACAACTACAAAATCCACATTGAAAGGATTATTTGACAGTGGTAAGTTTGAAAACAATTTTGTGTTCAATTCTGTAGTCAAAAGTTCTTAAGAAACACATTTTCACTTTGTTTCCATTAATTTGCTTCATTAAAACCGACTAGTTGATTTTTTTTCTTAAGCAAAGCAAAGCTTTTCACAGCAATCTTCCAATTAATTCCCAAATATTTCTCCCAAGCATAACAGATACCAATTCGGTTAGTGTTTTCAAGTGTGGCCATTTAACCAAACACTGTCAGTTTGTTATTGTTATTGTTGTTGTTGTTCAGCGGCCCATAATGAAATCTACGGCCATAGATCACACACTTCTGAAACTGACATTTACTTGGCAGTTTATTGCCGTTCTAATTAATGTCAGTCAACTTAACCGCAACAATACGTTGAGCTCGAATCATCTACATACACACACACACATGCACACATCTACACACATATGACATACACATTGCGGATTGAGGCGAGCACCACAGTCCACAGTGATTCGACTCCATACAACCGCGGGACAAAATTAGAAGGAGTTGTCCGTTCTTCATACAATTTGGTAGACTAGTTAATTATGGTCTGCTGAATTGAAATCCCTATTTTGTTTTTCTTAAACTTTTGTAGTTTGGCAATGGCTGAGACTTAAATTTGCAATTTTCGTCATTTTTGGTGAGCTATAGCAACGAGTTTGTTGGCTAGATTTTTCAGATTTTACATTTAATTGGTAACGTCAACATTGATAATTGCAAAGAGTAACATAAATTGTCTTAGGAACCTTTAGTTTTACAATTAAAACGATAATAATAGATGTATGTTTTGTTTTTTTGCAGTTTTCTAAATCTTTCATGCTGATTGCATACTTTTAGGGATGAAAAAATAAATTTTGTCGAAAAATAAGTTTTGTCTGAGATCGGAAGATATCGGAGGATGTAATTACATTATCCGACAAAGAAAGAATGCTTCTTAAAATAGAAAAAAATCCAGGAACATACTTTCACATACTTTTTAGATATTTTCCTCTAAGTTTTGCCAATTTTCAGATTTTTAATTTAGAAAAATATTTTGAATTAAAAGTGATGTAAAAGCCTCAGTTTTGCAAATTTTGGGAAAACATTAAAAGCGAAAATGGCCAGATCATTTCTTAATCTATATTGAAAGTTTTAGCGACTTATTGGTAACCATGTATTTTTAAAATTTTTTTTACTCAATAGACTAAAAACCAGAAAATATGTGTTTACAATTTTTTGTGAAAAAGGTTTCAACTTTGAGCCGCTTTTGCACACACATTAATTACTTTTTGCACAGATTTTTTGGGGTTTCCTTAGTTGGAGATTTACCTTTCAAATTACATCAAAATCATTAAATTCTGAGACTATAAATTTTTTGAATTTTGTCTATGGAACGAATCACTGTGCAGTCGTGCTTCCTAGAATGGTTTCGGGTGCCTGTGGAACAGCAACGTTTGCTCACCGCATGTGGCTGTTCGTTGTTGTTGTTGTGCTTTGGTTATTCTTTTGTTGTTGTGTTGTGTTTTGTGATTGAGCCAGTAACATGGCAATATGGCGGCAAACATACAATAGCAATAGCACACAACGACAACAACAACTGCAACAGCTCGTGTGAGCGCAACAATTCAAGGAAAGACAATGCAATGGCAGCCAAGAAAAGCCAAATACATGAAACAAGCAATGGGCGAGGCGAGGCGCAAGGGGTCACCGTATATTAGAAACGAAATATTAACAAAAACTCTCACTCACACACACTCAGACATACACAAAAATACACAAGTTGCGGTGGCAATAACAAGTGCGCTGAAATTGAAATAAGGCGCACAGTTGCAGGCAGGTCGGCAGGCGGTAAATATGTGTGTGTGTGTGTGTGTGTGTTGAAATGCGCTCGCGTGTGCCTGTGTGGGTAGCAAATTTTGCAAGTGCCTTGTGCTTGTGTGGCGAATGGGCGATGCGTCACACACGCAAATCGATATTGGCAGCGCTGATTGTCGCTGTGGCTGGGCGGGCACACCGGCTGGCTTGGCCGTTGCCTGTCTGGCTGGCGTCGACTTGTGAATGAATGCGGCCACGAATGCGAGTGCAAATCGATTGACACGGACTATTTATATGCAATGCATTGGTATGTGTGTCTGTATAGTTGTTGTTGTGGCCTATGAATATCTCGAAGTGTTTGCTGTCTGGGCGCAAACAAGCGCACCGAGTGACGCTTCATTAGTTAACGCACACGGCACCACTGGCTGACATACGTACACACACCGATATGAAATGATTCCATTATGCTTAATGAAAGGAATGCGTATGATGGTAAACAACAACAATTACAACAACAACTAATTCTTGAGTGTTCATTCCATTGAGTGAGAGACCTGAATCGAGCCAAAGCAGAAAGTTGTGACCACTTTTCAATTGGAAAAATACTGAAATATTTATATAAAAAGACGTTCATTTAGTGAGATAGAACGATTCTACAACAAAGTGCTAAACAAATTTTACAATAAACTAAAATATTTTTGAACATAAATGTAAAAATTTAAATACACCGAATTCTGTTTTTTACACGGTAGATTGGTTCCAGGAAAAACTGTTTAAAAAAACGTGTAAAAAAAGGACATTGATCGTATGCAAAAATAGATGATTGGTTCCTTATCTCTAAAACCTATTAAAATTAGTGAAAAACAAGGATTTTTTAAGAACAAGTATTCATGTTTATTTTATTTAATCACATAGATAATGTATATTTACACAAGCATAGTTATTAAAGAAAAAAAGATATGCACTCTAAGCTTAAAAATAATGTAACTTAAATGTATGACAAGTTCAGGAACTAAAAAAAATTATGTAGAACAGCTATGTTGGCTGACAAGTAAATTTTCTTGTATCCACAAAAAGGGGATTTCCCTAAATTTGTGATATGAACATATTTCGCAAAAATAAAATTTGCCAAAAAAAGTTAAGCCCAGAAGATTTTTAATCGTGCTAAATTGAATAAAATCGTGTAAAAAAAATTTAAAATTTTTGTATTTTCAAACCGTGTTAAATCAAAACCGTGTAAAAAAAGATCGTGTAAAAACAGAATTAGGTGTATATTAAATTTCACTGTACCACAACAATGAATAATTAAATTAAATGTTTTAAATTTGTTTACCATATTTATGCGATATTCTAAGATTAGATATTTATTAAAAATGTGATTCTATTCTATTTGAACAGATCTGAATTTAAACTTGTCCGAAGTAAAATGAAATATCAATGTATTTTTCTGTTGAATTTGAACTGAACTGGTCCGAAGTAAACCAGCAACAAAGACTTCAAAGAACGGTGCTCTATGGTAGCCTCCGCTTTACTGTCACATGCAATGGGGTTTTGGAGTTGCAAACCGCCCAAATATCTGTTTGAAACAAAAATTGCTTGTTGTTTGTTTGTTTGTTCTAAATTCTCTTGGCGCGATTTAATCTTCCTCCACAAAGCATCGTCGATATTATTTCTATTTGTCCTTTGATTTTTGATTGATCGTTATGTTGACAGTATTTTTTTTCACTTGTATTACATTTTTTATATCTTAACCCTCCATTACTATCGTCTATTTCACTAACGCCATTACTATCGTGGGTGTAATCCACCCCATAACTTTGTATTATCCGTTTTACTTATCCATGGAGGTAAAATAAACAAAAACCAAATTTTTTCATAATCAGAACATCATAACATGTAAAAACAAAAATAAATTGTATCATTTTGTTAATTCATTTATTTAATAAAAACATTTGTTTATGTACACTTCATTTAAAAAAAAAAAGAAAGTGGAAGTGGAAAAAATAAGTAATAAATAATTATTTAATAATTTTTTCTGACCGAGGTAAAGTTTTGCGTAAAAACGTCACTTAAAATCAACAATATACCTGCTACTTTTAAAGGTTACACCGTGCGACAAAAATAAAAAAATTTCCAAACACACGAAAAAATCGATATACTTGCGAAACTAAGGGCCAAGTGTAGTAAAACCGCGTTTTTAGTTTTTCTCTCTGACGTCAGGATTTTTTTTTAAAGGGCTTTGAAATTTCAAGGATATGTTTATTTCAAGGAATTATTTTAAAAATTGAGCGCATTGAAGAATAGCAATATTGGTATCAAATGAAAGAGAAAAATCCTTAGAATCTTAGAAAATTCAATGTTTTGGTGCAAAAGGACGAAGAGGTATTGAAAATGTCCTTTTAAAACTTTATCCTTGAATATCCTTGCAAATTTCCAATAGTTTTTTTTTTTTGAAATAAACATGTCCTTGAAATTTCAAAGTCTTTTAAAAAAATCCTGACGTCAGAGAGAAAAACTAAAAACGCAGTTTTACTACATTTGGCCCCTAGTTTCGCGAGTATATAGATTTTTTCGTGTGACAAATTTTTTGTCGCACGGTGTAATGAATCTATTTGATGCCTTAAAGTTTAATCTGTTTTAGTCCGTTCAGGGTTCTGATCTTGGATCCCGAAGTTTGTAAGAGAATTTGAGACTAAGTTCCGGGAAGTTTACTGACCCTATTTGATATCTTAGAGTCTAGTCTGATTTAGTTTGGGTTTTGATCTTGGATCCTTAAATTTGTTAAAGAATTTGAGATCAAGTTTTGGGAGGTAAACCTCCACACTGAATCTATTTGATATCATAGAGTCTGGTCTGCTTTAGACCATTAGAGTTCTTAAATTGTTCCGAGTCCTTAAATTTGTAAATGAATTTGAGAGAATTACTGTTTACAGAAATTGTGTTTTGTGAATATAAGAAAACATATATACGAGAAGTTATTGTAAAACAACTAAATAATCCAATCCTCCACTCATATTTAACGCCCCGAAAGCCTCACAACACATGTAATTTTTTCATTTATTTGGTATGGAATCTGCTCATCCTAAATTTTCTTCTTTCAATCACTTCATCGGTTTATGTTTATCCCGCTTACATGGCTTAATCTGATAGGCAAGGCAAATCTCTTTATCAAATTACCGCAAACGTGGCGCCACAAATGGCCAAAAAACAAACAAAACAAAACGAAACCAAAAAAGGAAAACAATCGCCACAAAATAAACAATTAAATAAAAATGCCGGAAAATCCACTCGATGGCAACAATAAAATTCCGCAGCGGGGAGTGAGCGAATCTCTTAAATAGCAATAAAACACATAACTTCACATAAGCGCTGTGGCGTGCGACGTTGCGACGTGCGTCGTGCGTCGTGCGCCTAAACCCAGAAAACAGCAGCAGCAGCGAACTTTTCGCACAATTCCAGCACAAAAGCAGACCCAGATCCGAGCATAAGCCGACACTGATACCGTTACGGAAACCGAAACCGAGACCGCACCAGCCGAGAGCTCATCATCGGTCGCCTCACGCCCAGCAATCCATAAGCGGGCGCGCCAAAGTCAATAAATGGTCGCCCCCCCACACAGCCGAGCGCCAATAAAGCCGACAATTGATAAGCAGGGGAAACAACAAACGAAATAAATTCCGCAAATTTCAACCTCAATTTGGCAAAATTCTATTACAATAATACGAGTCAGTCAGGCAGCCGCGGGCCCGCCAAAGTGCCGGAAAAAGCTCGACGTTCATTGTGTTGCTGGGCGAAGGGTAACATACAACTACAACAAGAATAGGAAAAAAAAAACGAAAACAACAACGAACGAAAAATGCGGTAACACGAAACGCCAAAAAGCGCACAGCCTGCAAAGATCCAATAAGGCAAACGCAACAACCGCAACAACAACAATGCAAATAAAGACAACGAAAGTCGAGCGAAAGCGTGTAATAAATCGAAAATGAGCGATATCCAATTTCGTTTCGATTGTTATCCAATTTCGGTGCGAATGCGAGTAAGTGAAAATGTTTTTATCGGCCAGCCAGCCAACCAGTCAGTCAGACAGAGCCGAGCAGCTCGATGGCGCGGCGCATCAATGCGAAGTGTTGGTAATTTGGCGCAAGTACTCGCGGCGATATTTCTCGCAGTCAACTCACACTCCGAGTCGGAGTTTGAGCCAATATCATCGGCAGAGCTGAGAAACGGACGTCGGCATTAATGTTATTTGAGCGCAGAAATGGTGCGGCCCCGACATGCGGAAGGAGTGAAGCGTCAAGCAGCGGCAGCCGAATTGAGCAAACATCGGCAAATCAAATCAAATTGCTGCATTCGAACGGAGTCGGGCTGCCAACGCAGACGAGAACGGAAGCGACAGCAAATAGCTGAAAGAATACCACAAGTCCTGGGTGCGAAATGCTCGCAATGCTTTGTTATGATACAAATTTAATGCCATTGTTGTGTGTTTATGTTATTGTATTTGTTATTGGTTTATTTGGTTGTGTTGACATAAGCGTTTTTGTGAGCTGTGCGCTGCGGGCGTTTAGCCGGATCGGTAGTTAACAAAGAGTTGATTATCATGAACTGATTTTGCAATTGAGGACGTAAGGGAAATGGTTATCAGTGTTGCAGTGCCAAGAAGTGGACAGAAGTAGAACGAAATATAAATAGCATTGATTTTGTACAAAAAGTTACGATCATAGAACCAGAGACAGCCATTGTGAAGTCTAAATGATAAGGTCCCCCACTATTAGTCGCTTTGTCTCACAGCACAATCCGAGGACCAAAGACAGTCAATGTGAAGTTTAGATGATGAGGTCCTTCATTATTTTTTGCTTTGTTTCACAGCATGATCAGAGGACTAGAGACAGCCATGGTGAAGTCTAAATGGTGATATCTCTCATTATTCTTTGCTTTGTCACACAGCACAATCCGAGGATCAGAGACAGTCATTGTGAAGTCCAAAAGATGAGATCCCTCATTATTCTTTGCCTTGTTTTACAACACGATCAGAGAACCAGAGACAGCCAATGTGAAGTCTTAATGACGATATCTCTCATTATAACCCAAACTAGAGGTGACCCGAAAAAAATAATTACATATTCGTGATTAGCGATTCCGAAAATATAAGAAACAGTTCAGAAACTACGCGGGTTTTGTGAAGAGCTGAAATTGTTTGTACTGTGAAAAATTGTGGAATGATGTTAATATGAGTTGAAATAAACTTCAACAACCTTTTTCAGCTGAACCAATGGACTGATTAAGATGAAATTTCACAGTGTGTTGGTGCTCGGTAAGGGTGTTACAATATATTTTTTTCAAATTTTTTTGTAGAAAAACTTCCAGGATAATAAAGGATACATTTTTAAAAGGACATTTTTATATCCTTCCGCCAGGATAATTAAAACAAAATTATTTGATTTGAGTTGGAGCATAATTCTCTTTCTTTTGATACCAATATTCTTAGGCTAGAATGAGTTCGACCATATAAATTATTATTTTAATTTGGGTGTAGCTTGTAACTTCAAGACCCTGTCTTTTAAGACCCAAATTAGAGGCGACCCGAAAAAAATAATTACATATTCGTGATCAGCGACTCCGGAAATATAAGGAACAGTTGAGAAACTCTGCGGGTTTTTTTTACTGTTGTACCGTGTTTTTAGTCGCTTTTCAACAAACTTTATCATGGGTCAATTAAAACTATCGTTAAATTTGAATAAACCTGACAAGTCCATCCAGCGGCTAATTAGTCACCACTACCACATGCATCCAGGTGTTGAAAAGATTCAATTTGCTCTACAATCTTCAGTCGATTTATAGTAATGGTTCTACAGTAATCTAAAAGTGGAATCCAGAGAAGACAATCTCCATAAATAATGATATGACAGTGCCTTGATAGAAACATTGTAAGAGATCCAACGTTTTTATTATTTTCCTTCAATCATAGATGGATCAATTTTTCGTCAGAATGCGCCCATTTATCACACCAGATATATTGTAATGGAATATTGTGAATTTTAATAGCCATTGTAAATTTGAATATTCAACGCGTTTCTCAATCGAAAACCAGATGGCAACATTCAGACCTTGAAAATTGCATTTTCTTTATAGTTAGATTTCCATTTGATGTTCGGAAAACCTATTAGATTTTCAAATAAGCCAAAGTAGTGTTAAATCAACTCTGAGTTTTTCTATCCTGTTCGTTGTTGTCGTTTGCTAACATACATAGTTACAGCTGATTACAGTTATATTATAGTTACAATGATCTTCCATAGTCTTTAATTATTTTAAGAATCATTTTGACACTTTCACACTCGTGCACTGCCTTTCTTAGGCTGTTTTTTGTCGTTCTAAATCGACCTGATATCCTAAAAAATTTAAGTAGAATTCTCAGTGTTGAGGAGAAAATATTATCATATCTTTTTTCAAGATAATGCAGGATAGACTCACAGTAAGTGAGTCTAGTTATAGAGTGGACAGAGTCTACTGTCTGGGAACATTTTCTATCCGCTTTCTCTAAAAAATGCTTGTCCCCAATGGTGAATGGAAATTTTGTCCTTTTAACATGTGGAATAAAGTATTTATTGTATGAGTTATATGAGACTGTCTGTGCTATATGACAGGTAACATAAGTTTCCTACTGGAGTGTATTCTCAGTGTCATTCACCCCAGTCATGGGAATTCTGATGCCAATTTCTTCATTTTCCGATATAAAAGTTCAATAATGGATGCTGTGTTTGGGACAACTAATTATTGATCGGTTCTCGTACCTACATACTTAATAATAAAATCGATTTCGTATGAATATATTGGATGCTTGAAACTTTTGCAGAAAATGGCCAGTCATGGTTGTCAGTCTCTTCTTAATTTGTGAACAGGATGGCCTGCAGAATTGGTCGAGCCATGTTCTTACGTCTGTCAATCGGTTGTTATTAAAAAAACCTTTAAAAAAGTTGAGATATCGAACCAATATTTTATACAAAATTATATTTGATATAAATATAGATGTTTAATTAAATTATAAATATGTATAAAAACATTAAATTGTACTGAAACTCCAACTTTAAACTGATGAAAAGATATGCGGAGGCATTATAAGAATTGTGGAAATGTTCAAATTTATGTGACATCCTGGATCTGTTCAAAATGTTCAGTCATAGTAGTAATAATTTTCCTTTTATGTGAAAATGATCACCTGTCGAATTGATCCAGCCATGTTCATTCATCTGTCAACCAGCTAGTATTCATAATAATTTTTCCAGGAGTTGAGATATTGAACGACATTGTACTAAATTTTAATGTTACAACACCGTGCTACAAAAAGCCAATTTTGTCGAGACCCATCCAAATGTTGATACAGGTGTGAAACTAGAGGTGATCCATAGTAATCTGGCATACTCAGTCATTTTCATTCATTCAGTAATTTTTTCATTTTCTGATCCAATGGTCAGATGGTTCAGGGATATATGCATTTCAAAAATTTTTTGAAATATTTGTGGTTATGGAATGATAAAGATATGGATACCAAATGAAAGGGAAAGATTGTCGACTTTTACATAATTTTTCTATTTTGAATTTTGAGGACCAAACTATGTCAGTAAGGTGAGGAAAAATGCACCTTTTGGATCTCAATTTGTAGTATCAAACTTCAAGCTTACCAACTAGACCAATTATTGTTGTAAGTCAGAGTACCCATCAAAAAACGATATGCATAATCTATAATAACACTGTGCGTGAAATTTGCCCTCAAAAATTTAGACATGGGGGGGACCTACTGGGTCAGTTTTCTATAGGTATACTGAGTTGAGATCCACCAGCCGTTTGGTAAGATTGGCTCTAGTTTATGAGAAATCCGACTTTGAAGTTTGGTAATTGTCGTCAAGTTTGTCGCTTAAGTCTTCGAACGTTTAAATGCTAATAGGTCCTAAATCGTTCCGAATATCGCTTTACTGTCTTCGGCAAGTTTGTAGATATTTTAACGACCAACAAATTTGCTTAAGACACCAATCCATAAAAGTACATTCAAACTGTGTAATTGCGATATGTGCATTTTGTTGCGCAGCGTAACGTGGCGTATGAGTGTCATACCCCACGTTGAGTGTTATAATTAAATGGCACTCATACTCCACGTAGCGCTGCGCAAAAAAATGCACATATCGCAATTACACAGTTTGAATGTATTTTTTTTGGATTGGTGTCTGAAGCAAATTTGTTGGTCGTGAAAATATCTACAAACTTGCCGAAGACAGTAAAGCGATATTCGAAACGGTTTAGGACCTACTTAAGCGACAAACTCGACTAAAATTACCAAACTTCAAAGTCGGATTTCTCATAAACTAGAGCCAATCTTACCAAACGGCTGGTGGATCTCAACTCAATATACCTATAGGAAACTCACCCAGTAGGTCCCCCCCATGTCTAAATTTTGGACTTGCACAGTGTAATCTATACCAAAAAAGATATATTTAATATAAGATATATTGACACCAGAAAAGATATCCAGAGACCTTCTCATGGACATATCACCCATTTTGTCAAAATTTGAGATCAATTGGTCAAGTAGTTTCCGAGTCTATAAAGGACAAACATATAAACAGACAAACATTAATTTTTATGTACTTTATTTGGCGTTGAAACTACAACTAAAGACTGAGCAAAAAATTTGTGGAAGTATTTGAAGAAATGTGAAAATGACCAAGTTTGCCTCATATTCTCGTTCTGGCCATTGGAGTTTTCAAATACTCATTGCATGTTTGAAATATACCAAAAGCTTGAAACTCAAATTTCTGAGCAGCAACTTCTAAACCCAAAAAATCTGACTGATAAATGAACAAAAAACTCATGTGGTGGGTTTTATGAGCAAACATAACAATCAATGAGTTATCTATCTTTTTTATTTATCCAAAGCTTAGCCCAAGAAAAAGAAGACGAATAAGGAGTTGTAAGCAAGTGAAAATTTTTATTTGCTGCTCTTCTGCTCGAATGTTTGCTGCACAGTGTTCGACACTGGGATTAACCGAAGATAACGAAACGGATCAGCGGCGTTGCGAGAAACGAGCAAAACACAAAAAAGCCAAAACTTCAACGATAGCGGCAAACAAATTGAGGAAATGCCAGCACAAGAGCTGACAGTCAGTCGACCCGCCACAACGGCACAACGGCAGCGGCGGCGGCGGCGTGTCGGGCGAGCATCGGGCGAGATGTTGTTAAAAGATGTAAATCTGCGATTTGGCTTGTCGCAGTAAATGTTACATGCTTTGTTAACCGCATTCGGTCGGCAGCGGTGCGAGTTAAAAAAGCAAATAAAAAACGGAACAAAGCGGAAAATACAAAATCCTTGGAAAAAAACCAAATCGGCAAGAATAATGTCGAGCGCGGCGCAAACAATTCGAGAAGCCGAGCATGACAAAGTCAAAATCACTGCCGCGTCAAGCAAACGTCACGCCGCCTTCGAGCGCCTTAATGCGACGAACTGAGCGAGTGGCGCGTCGCGTCGCGTCGTGGCGCATATGTTGCGCCACAATGATGCGACAATAAGCGCGACAATAAATTGAGCAACGCGCACCCAGCCCACAGTGTCCTTGCGAGGCGAAAAATCAGCAAAATAAAAAACTAAAAAAAAATAAGGAACAACTTTTCACCGCAATTCTTGCAGCTTGGCCGCGTGCTTAGCGCTCAAGTTTGTGTTTTCTTTTAGTATTTTTCTTCTTGTTGTTTATTTTTTATTTTTTTGGTCTTGCTGCGCGATTTGCTTTCTTTAGTTTTGCGGCAAAGTTTTGATTTTGAAGGACATGTTCGTTATTATGTAAACATCCGACAATAACAATTCGAGTGTGCGGCATTGCCGCGTTCGGACAAGTCGAGCAATGGTGTGTGTGTGTGTGTGAGTGTGTTTGTGGCGGAGATTGGCGCGTTGAAGAGTCTCATTACTTGATGGCAGGGGATAAGTGGATGTGAAAAGTTTGTGGCAAGTGGCGAACGCGTGACGAGGGAAGGACTGCACACACACACACACACGCACTCAGTCACTCAGACTATGCACAACTGCTGGCAGGGGAGGTGCGGTTTTTACGACTTTGTGCGCATTCGTAGCGAAATTAGTGAAGGGAAACAAAGCAGAACTTGGCCACTAAAGACGAGTGCAGCCAGACAAGCAAATAGAAAGCAGACAACCTGTGGCGGGGGGGGGGTGCAATTGCTACATTTGTTGCTTGAAATATAGCAATTATGATGTAAAGCATTGCAGCTGACTTTTTATTTACATAGTTATTACATTTTTTGTAATACGTTTGTGTTTTTAAATGTTGTTGCTGTCTGTGTTTAGCTTTCGTGAGTCTTATGGGCCGTGACAGAAAGTGAGTTCAGCTATGCGAAAGTAAAATATTTATTTTTTCTATGAGGTAGACAAATGTCTGAACTATAACTAAACGAAAGTCTGAACTTGAACTTTAATGAATTTAAAGGTGAAGCAGAGGTTTAAAATTCGAGAGGAAATTAAAAAAACATTTGGACAGAATAGTTTATGAGACTTTACAGTGGCCTACACATGATTTCATTTCGTAGACTTTGTACACAACTTTTGAGTTCAATTGAAATCATATTTACCTTTCAACATTTTTTTAAATTTGTAATTTTAATTTAATTTTCAACATTTTTTTTTTTTGTGGTTTGACATTTTTTTAAATTTATAATTTTAATTTAATTTTCAAAATTTTTTTTATTGGTGGTTTGAATCCCCAAAACCCCCCTTGTATGCGCAGCGAGTCTCTGTATGGTGTGTATATATTTTTCATACATTTTAATGTATGATTGATTTTTGTTTCGTAGACACCCAAAAGTTGACAACCTCAGAACTTCGTTTGTATGGGAGGCGCCCTCTGGTGGCGAATTTTTGAGCTTTAATAAATTTTGTATTTTTTGGAATTAAGAATTTTTCCGATCACTGAATTAATTATTCAAATCGGTTGAGTAAGTTCCGAGATACGATGTTTACTCGCTTACTTTACTACATTTACAAGTGGGGCACCAATTCCTTAGAAAATGGCCATTTTTATATGGCAGCCCCCTTAAGACTTGGAGATAGCGGGTAGGTATGCTTGGAAAAAATATTCGAAAGAGAAAATAAATGAGTGCCTGTCTTACATTTGTTACGTCTGGTACCAACCTGGGAGCAGTTGGAGCCTATTTTATAAAAACGATCATTTTGTATGGGAGCCCCATTAAGGGTTGGAGATGGGGTATAAATATGTTTGAAAGAAATGTTCACTATAGAAAACTAGTGGGGGTCAGTCATAGATGCTAACCCTCTAAGAGCCATTTCTGAGCAGCTGTGGTGCAATTTGTGGAATTGGCCACCTTTTTTGTGAGCTCTGATCTCGATGTGACGCTATTTAACTCCACTCTAGCCCCACATTTTTTTGGTTCATGTACTTTTTACCAAACTGCATAAAGTAAGAGAGGGGTTCTTCATCACCGAAATCGAAAAATCCTGCACTAAGTCATGTCGAAGGAACACGACATATTTTTTGATAGCTTAACTTGAACACTGATCTGATAACATTTCACTTAAAGTGAAGTCAAGAGTAAAAAGTGAAAAGTATTCAGAACACAAACCGGTTTTACTTTCCAGATACATATATGTACGAGTACATAAGTAATAGTACATAATTTTTGTTTAATTTTTTACTAAGTTTTCTTGTGTCCCGTATTTGAAACTACCTCAGTAAATATTTTCTGTTCCAATTTAAATGATTTCTTAAGAGAATTTGCTGTGTGTGCTGTAAGCCGGAAGTTGCAGTAACAACTTCCGCTCCTTTTTATGCGTATATATATGTGTGTGTGTGTGTGTGTTTAGTAGCCGAAAAGTCAGCAGAAAACAGCTGCTCCGTGAAAATGGGCAACAATTTAAACATTTATTTTTGACTTTGCACAAAGGAAAATAATATAAATAAAGTAACAGTAAAAAGGTTGGAAATGTAAGCGAAATGCGCAATTCATTCGCACACAAACACACACACACACATACAAACATTCTATGTATTTTTGTGTGTACAGACCGACCCAAACTAGCAGAGTGCGAGTTTTCTTTTGCTTATTTTTAACCTTTTTTGTTTCTTCTTTTTTTTCTTCTTCTTTTTCTACATTTCATTCGCTCATTTGCGCTGGGCTTCGCACATTCCGCTGCTGCTCAGTTTAACTAAATTTCGTGTGCGGAGTAGTGAACTGTCGCAGCCGCTCGCAGGCCGGCTGCGAGTGTGTCGGTGCGGACACGAATACTATAAAATTTAATTTGAATTTTAACTTGCACTCGTCAGCCTATGTCGGCTGCGCATTAATATTGCAGGAGCCAGGTGTGTGTGTGTGTGTGAGTGTGAGTGTGTATGCACAAGCGAAAGCGTTTCCATGAAAAGTAGAGAAAAAAAAACGCAAAGAGGCAAACAAGAAAATTGCGCGTCATACCACGAAAACCACAAAATAATAATTTATGAGCTGCGCCTGCACATGGAAAGAAAGTTTGTGTAGAGCGCTTTGCTGAGGCCGATGTGGCACGGCACGGCGCGGCACGGCGTGTTGCGCCTTTTGCCGTTTGCCGCATATGCGAAAATAGCACAGCGGAAGTTTCAGGCATGTTGGGGTCAGTTGTTGTTGTTGTTGCTGTAAGATTTTATTGCTCCGCTCCACTAATTGCACGAAAGCATTGAGCGTTCAGTGTGCAATTAAAGCCGAATGTACACTGGTTTCTTGGGAAGAATTAAGCAAAATCTATATTAAGTGGTTATGTGAGAGAAGTCAATGAGCTCTCGGCGGTGTTTTGGTTCAATTTGTATTTATTTTTATATTTTTTTTAGTGAATTTTTTCACCTTTGCGCCATCTCTGTGTTTTGTCTGCACAGTAATGCAATACTTTTCTAATCAAACATATCTCAAAATATCTCATACGAAATTTGCCAAATCCGCATTTTGCACCATTCAAATGTCAGACGCATCGCAGTCAAGTTGGCGCCAACCTTTTTACGTCATTCAAGTGCAGCGAGTGTAGGCAAGTTTTGAGCAGCAACACTTGTCGACTTTTTGCACTTTTGACATGGAGCGCAACTTTGGTGAAATTACCGCAAAAACTTTGGCCAAAGTTGCTGCAACCGAGCAGCTTGTTATGCTGCGCGGGCTGTGGCCATGTGGAGCGGAGTGGAGTGGCGGTGTGGTGCGCTGTTGGTTTCTTGTTAACTATTACAACTATCGCCAGGCACTAACGTCGATTAAAAGTCATTAAAATTATACGCGCACTTTCGACACGACTAGACACACAGACACACACACACACACGCATCGGCACGTGCGCACACAGACGGTACAGAATATGCAATACACTAACGCAAAGCGGAAGTGCAAACTGAGCAGCGTCTGAAGAATTGAGGCAGTGTGCACCACTGCCGGTGGGTTGTTTTCATTTATTATTAAGTATTGATTGAAGGGAAGTCAACTTTCATAACCTTATTAAAGTTTCAAGCAACGCAGCGCTGTGCTATTTGCCGCCCACGGGAGCAGCCCCAAAGGAAATTGGAAAATGTTAAGTTTGATGCCGAGGTGCCGGTTGGCGCTGAAGTGCGATTACACCGTGCGACAAAAATTAAAAAAATTGTTCACACCGGAAAAAATCCATATGGGCGTGAAACTAGAGGCCAAACATGGTAATACTGCGTACTCAGTTTTTCATTTCTACATCCTTTGTCTTTTTAAAAGGACTTCAAAATTTTGAAGGGGTTAAAAAATTAAAAAAATATAAAAAATACTTAACCTCGTTAGAATATGGCGGTATGTACATCAAATGAAAGAGAAAAGGCTGAAGAATTTAAATAAAATTAATTTTTTATCTATTTCTAAAAAAAGGATATGAAAAAGATCCTTTGAAAATTTTAATCCTTTATATCCTTGAAAATTTATATAGAATTTATTTGAAAAGTAAGTATGTTAAAACCCGAAATCTCCCTAATCACGTGTCAAAAATTCATTACCCTAACTTTATTAGTTCGAAAGTTATTAAAAAAAAGGCGGAAGCTACAATTCCAATGAAGTACAAAAATTTATTTGAGTATCAGTATTTTAAATAATAAAAAGATACAAAATCAATGAAGCGAGAATAATGAAATTTGACACGTGATCAAGGAGATTTTGGGTTATAAAATACTTACTTTTCCAGAAAATTCTATATAAATTTTCAAGGATATAAAGGAATAAAATTTTCAAAGGACCTTTTTCATATCTTTTTTTTACAAATAAATAAAAGCGAAATTTTATTTAAATTCTTGAGCCTTTCCTCTTTCATTTGATATACATATCGCTATATTCTAACGAGGTTAAGTATTTTTTATATTTTTTATTCCCTTCAATACTTTGAAGTCTTTTTAAAAGGACAAAGGATGTAGAAATGAAAAACTGAGTACGCAGTATTACTATATTTGGTCTCTAGTTTCACGCACATATGGATTTTTCCCGGTGTGAAAATTTTTTTTAATTTTTGTCGCACGGTGTTATATGCGGAGTATTCAGTTTTGAAAACATCAGCTGCACAGTTGAAACTATTGCGCCACATTGTTGAGTGTCTAAACTGTTGACGGCGCCATTTCGAAATCACAAAATTGCAAAATTGATTTCAGCAATAAATGACACTTAGCACCTACATTTCATTCACTTTAATGCGCACTAATGCCTGCGTAATATTACGCCATGATTACGCACTCTTTGTCATTGGCTAATATTGTGTGTCTGTGCGTATGCATGTGCGTGTGTGTGTGTTTGTTTGTTTCGGTGATGCGCGCTGTCAGTGGCAGCGCCAATGAGCCGCACTCTCAATCGATAACTGCCCCAATTAGCAAATGTGCGCGGCAGCTTGTATGCATGCAAATACAAGTACATAAGTGTGTGTGTGTGTGTGTGTGCTTGTGTTCGTATAAACAAATTTGTGTGGCTGCACTCGGCCCAAAGCCCTTCGATCTTAGCCACTCTAAGCGGCCGCATCATGGCACCTGTGTTCATATGAAACTTCAGCGCTCATATGTGTGCCCACCAATACACACACACCCACACACACAAACACACAAATATGCAAAGCGCTCTGGCATTTGAATCGGTGCTAAATAAGCTGACCCAATTATGGACAACCCAAGCACGCGCACCGCCTCGTCATCGCCGCCACTGACGAACAGCCACAGCGAAGCGAAAAATCAACGTGGCGTAATGCAGCCGCGTTTTGCCAGCTAAACAAACAACAATGTTGACAATGCCCGAATGTAGAAAACGTTGGCTTTTGCGTTGGACGCACGCTGTCACAATGGCGATGGGCCACTGTCCAATTTTTGTCTCAATTGAGCCATAAAATGAATTGCACGTCGCGATTGGATTGTTTGCACTTGGCACACATTCACACATAGTTTCGACAATATTGGCAGATGTTTTGGCACAATCGAAGCGCAGTGGCCAAACTGTGGATTTATAATCGTTCAGTTGAGTTTGTTATTTTGCCAATATGAGTAGTGTTCGGATATTGTAGGGAAATTAAGTCTTTGTTATCACTAAGGACCTGAATGGTCTATGAGTTGCCTTTGGCATCCCAGTGTAGTCAGTTGGACAAGCAGTGTTCAGTATGTTGGAAGTATGTTCAGACTGAACTTCAAATAAATTCACAGAGCCTCACTTGGGAAAAGTTAAGGATTCTAAACTTTATAAATGCCTCTGGTGTTGCAAGTATTCAGGCCGAACCTTAAATTAGTTCATAGAGAAAAGTTGATGCTTCGGTTGTTTGGTAGAGTCAAGGATTCTGAAGCTTTTATTTGGCTCTGGTGTTGGAAGTATTCAGGCCGAACCTTAAATTAGTTCATAGAGAAAATTTAATGCTTCGTTTGTTGGGCAGAGTCAAGGATTCTGAAGCTTTTACTTGGTTTTACTGATGTTGCAAGTATTCAGGCCGAACTTCAAATGAATTAATAAAGAAAAATTGATGCATTGGTAGTTGGGTAGAGTCAAGGATTCTGAATCTTTTACTTGGCTCTGGTGTTGCAAGTATTCATTCCGAACTTCAAATGAAGTCATAGAGAAAAATTGATGCATTGGTGGTTGGGTAGGGTCAAGGATTCTAAAACTTATAAATGGTGTTGCAAGTATTCAGGCCGAACCTTAAATTAGTTCATAGAGAAAATTTAATGCTTCGTTTGTTGGGCAGAGTCAAGGATTCTGAAGCTTTTATTTGGCTCTGGTCTTGGAAGTATTCAGGCCGAACTTCAAATGAATTCATAGAGAAAAATTGATGCATTGGTAGTTGGGTAGGGTCAAGGATTCTAAAACTTATAAATGGCTTTAATGTTGCAAGTATTTAGGCCGAACCTTAAATTAGTTCACAGAGAAAAGTTGATGCTTCGGTTGTTGGGTATAGTCAAGGATTGTGATTTTTAAACTTGGCTCTGGTGTTGCAAGTATTCATTCCGAACTTCAAATCAGTTCAAAGAGAAAAACTGATGCCTCGATTATTGAGTAGACTCAACGATTCCCATGTTTAAAATTGTCTCTGGGCATATTAACCCTTTCCGGTCAATTTCTACATTTTTTGAGATTACATTTTTCCCTTCAAAATATTTACTCTCATTGAAAATTTTAGCAATAAAATAAAAAAATCTCAAAAAATCATTTGGGTTGAGAATTACAGCTCAGTCAATTTTGTATATCGTACAATGGTCCGCAAAAGAGTAAAAATTCATCTAATTTTTGTTTGTTTTTTTTACGTTTAATGAACAATTATATGATTTTTTTTGAACGAAAACATAAATTATAGCAGCAAAAAATTAAAACGTGATTTAATTTTGATCGAAACTTGTATGAATTGCATATATAAATTATTGAGTCACATTCATTCGGCCTTATGTGGCTGTTGTTGTTGTAGCAAAGTCCTTTTCCCCTCAATAAAACACAGAATCACTTAAAATGAATTTAGTTTCACAGAAAAGTACTGAATATAGCCGATTTTTATTAGCGTAGTGGGAGTGGCAAGTACGCATGATTAATCCTACATAAGCTGTGCCTGCCCAGTAAAACACAAAATCGCCTAGAAAATCTATTTCTTAACCGAAATTTGCCGAATAGTCGAATTTTATTAGTCGTGTGGTTTACAGATGGGCGTGGCAGGCAAGCAAACGCAAAAATGATGTTACCAAACCCATAACTTAAAAAAGTGCAAACATAACTTGGAACTTTTGCCGTCATTTTTTATTTTTTTTTTTTTTATTTATTTATTTATTTATTTATTTATTTTATTTATTTATTTATTTATTTATTTATTTATTTATTTATTTATTTATTTATTTATTAATTTATTGATTTATTTATTTATTTATTTATTTATTTATTTAGTTATTTATTTATTTATTTATTTATTTATTATATTTATTTATTGAATTATTTGTACAGCTTCAGATCATAGATCTTTTATAAGTATATCAACAGATTAAATTAAATTATCATTTGTACGATATATCGTAAAATTTTTTTGAAGACTCGGGAAAAATATTTAAGCGCAAAAATGTTTAATTTATTAAGTTTCATACATCAACTGAGATTAAAACTATGAAATTGTTTTACTTTTTGCTACCAAAAAAATATTACATATTTAAAAATTCCTCCGCAGAAGCACCGTCATTTGCTGGTTTTTCAAATTCTTGCAAAGAGCTGCTTACAAAACTCATTCATACTTTGTAACCACGGCTATTACGATTTATATTTTTAAACAGATTGATACAACATAGCCTTCTTAATACAAATTAAAAAGCCGTTCTATAAGAAGTGCATTCGCTATCAAAAAAAATATATATATATATATATAGTACAAATATCCGGAAAGGGTTAAATAAGCTTTTAAGTCATGCACTTGTTACCTTCTAAATTACTTAATTTTCTCACTTAGTGACAGGAACTTTTGTACATACCTGAAATGAGAAGAAAAAAAGCAACATTTAATCAATATTTAAAAATTTTCAGTAAAAAAGCGAACAACATTTTTTATTGCACCAACATTCAATCACTTTATAGATGCAATTTTTATAATCTCAATAAAAGCCGCAATGAATAAAAAGCTGCAACAACAATTGCAGCCAACACTCATTGCCATTGATTGTACTTGAATATATATTTTGATATATTTATGTAAAACTTTTATGCTTTTGTTACTATTGAAACGCCAACTTAACGACAGCTTTAGAAATTCGCTTTCGCTGGCAACGTTGCGTGCAGCCGCCGCACTTGAAGCTGCAAACAAAATACCTAAAATACTTTGTTTCCGCCAGCGCGAAACTTTCAGCTGCCGGATGTGGAGGCAGCAGGTTTTGGGCGCGTTGCAGCCATTCTTAGCCGCATGCCAGAGGCATTGCAGTCGTCAAGAAATCAGAATTCTTTGGTGTTGTGCGTGTGTGTGTGTGTGTGTGTTTGTTGTGGCGCTGTCGTCATCGGCACCTCCTGCCGAAGCGTCATTTAGATCGTAATGGTTTGATATGCGTGTAAATATTACTAAATACACACCCACCGCACAAACCGACTGGAATCAACGCAGCGCAACTTGACTCAGCAACAAAGCGCAGAAAAGTGCCAGAGGGGCGTGGTGGGCCTTAGGGGGGCTTGTTGTTGAAAGCTTGAGGATGGCAGCGAAATGAGGCGTAACGAGACTGTTGAAAAGTGCTACCGAAATCGATTTGAAGGAATGTCAAATTGTTCACCTTTCAACGCAATCGATTAACAATTACATTTAGTATGTGTGTGTTGTTGTTGGCTTTTAGTCGCTGTGTGGCTGAAATGGTGGCAAATTGTTAGTGAACAAAATGTTCACACAAGTCTGTAGGCGTTATTGACTGCAATGAATGATTAGTCAAAATCACAACAAGTGAAAAGCTGTCATGTGAGAAGTGACAGAAATATCAGAAATTTACATAATTTACTGAAATTCAGAAAATGTTAAATTTTGAAGGAAGGAGATATAAGTTGAAGTAAACAAGAAATATAAGAAAGATATTTGCATATAGTTGAAGGTTTTATTTAGCATAGTTGGAGTGATCCGATTCCGGTCAAAGAGACACCGTTTTGTTCTATAACTTGTTGACATTTTGAAGGTTATTCCTTTATGATTCTCTTTCATAGAAATCTTTGTCCCTATTGGGAAAAAAACCTGTGACAGTCGAATGTCAAAAGCTCCTTTGATACAAATTTTCACCAGCAAAATCCTTCACCAGAGGCAGGATCAGGTCCTAAGTATTGGGTGCATGCATAAGAATCTCCCAACCCAGCTCTCAGAGCTTCTGGCAATTCACTAGCAATGTGTGAGGTCTGCCGTTTCCTAATGGAAAACAATCTGTCTTCTATTGGTCAAAGCTTCAAAGCCCCTTCTGGGCGATTGATTCCTTCAGACGTTCCAATTGTTGACAGAACTGTTCTGAGTTAAGAGTTTGAACGTAGGAAAGCAGCTCTTAGTAGATGATCTTAGTGTCAGGTCCGTACTAGAAGGTAGATGCATATGAATCTCCCAAAGCAGCTCCCAGAGTTTCTGGGATCACAGCTCCCAGAGTCAGGCTTTGTTCTGATGAAAAACAATCTGTCTTCTATTGACTCAAGTTGAGCCCTTCTGGGTGATTGATTCCTTCAGACATTCCAATTGTTGACAGTACAGATCCGGATTAAGATTGTGATTCCCAATCTCTCCAAAAATATAATAAAAATCTTCCCGACCATCTGTCCATCGTTTGTGTCGGTTTACTGCAATTCAAAACGATCGTTTTTGGTAGACGTTCTCGTAAGTGATACACTTTTCATCACCAGTCTTCTGTCGGTTCAGAAATGGGGTTTGCTGCAATTTAGCAACGGTTCGCAGGGGGGGGATTCGGTTCTTGAGGTTGTTTTGCATTAACTAATGTGACACCCATACATAGAGCATTTTTTGTATTCATCCTTATTCAAATAATTCGAAACAGTTTCTTGACTAATGTTTAGCTCCTGAGCAATCGAACAGTGCTTACATGCCGATCAGACCCGACGATTTTAATTTTTTTTTTTAATAAATTTTCGAACGAATTTTAGAATTTTCGCTTCAGGTTTATACTGGGAATATTTAAAATTTAAAATTTATCAATTTATTTTCCTGTGTGGTTATATCAACAACATTACATAATAATTTTTTTAACTTTTATTAGCGGACCCTGTTTTTTAGAGTGTTATCATATGACAGCAATTATATTGTTGTGGCTGTCATAATTACTTAAATACTTAAAATGTTTTTTTTTTTTAATTTTTTAGGCATAACTAAAAATCGAATAATTCTTCATTTACTTCAGCTAAAATTTCTTTAAAAATTTATCTAAATTGAAGTAAAAATTCAAATAAAAATTTTCTCTTACTATTTTCTTCTTCTTATTTCTTATTTCTTTACTATGTTTAGATACAACATTCAAGAATGGTGTATATTGCTCTCCTTTATTATTTCTAAAACTTTAAACTATTCTAAGGACTAACGAAAAAATTCATTCTCGAACTAATTTTCTTAAACACATTTAAAAGTTTATCAACATTTTTTTTAAATATTCTACGCATAACTAAAAATCAAACATTTCTTCTTTACTTCAGCTAAATTTCTTAAAAAATGTATCTAAATTGAGGTAAAAACTCAAATAAAAAATGTCTCTTATTTGTTTCTGCTTCTTCTTTCTTTACTATGTTTTGATTTAACATTCAAGAAACATGTATATTTCTCTCCTTTAAACTTAAATATTCAATTTATTAATTTTGTATTATTTCTAAAACTTTAAACTATTCTAAGGATTAACAAAAAAATTCATTCTTGAACTAATTTTTTTAACCCTTATTCTCATACCCAAACTTACTAACGTCGTTTGGCACCCGGGGTACCCGGGTACCCATTTCATGAAATTTTTAAGTTTTCAATATTTTGTTAATTAAAAAGTGTTTATAAAATTTTTTTCTAAAATATACATTGTTGTTGAGTATTTAAGAGAGTTTTAAAACAGAAAATGGCTCAAGTTTAAGCCAAGGAAAAAAATAAAAAAAATAGAAAACAAAATTTTTTAAATATATGATTTGTTCGCTTTTCACCTAAATAACGAGGATCCGGAAGGTAAAAAAAAAATTTTCATTATTTGTCAGTTTTTTTCACGAAAATACATCGCAGTGGGCACCCGGGTACCCGGGTATGAGAATAAGGGTTAAACACATTTAAGTTTTTATAAACATTTTTTTTTTTAATATTCTACGCATAACTAAAAATCAAATATTTCTTCTTTAATTGAGCTAAATTTCTTAAAAAATATATCTAAATTAAAGTAAAAAGTCAAATTAAAAATGTCTCTTATTTTTCCTGCTTCTTCTTTCTTTACTATGTTTTGATATAACATTCAAGAAACATGTATATTTCTCTTCTTTAAACTTAAATATTCAGTTTATTAATTTCGTATTATTCCCAAACGTTCAAACTATTCCAAGGACCAACAAAAAAGTTTATTCTTAAGGGTTAGAGGGTTCAGATGTCCACAAAGTAGCCATATGGCAAAAAAAATTGCGAAAGGGTTCAAACAACCAGAATGGAATTTGAATGTCCATGTTTGACGCGCATTCAAATGAAACTGAGTCAAGCAATCAAAAAACTGTCTGAGAAGTTGTTTCAGTACGAAATCTAATATTTCTAAAGCCATCCAGCGTGACCTGATTGCAGTTTTAAAAAGCGAGATACAGACTACAAAAGCCATCGAATGGAGAAATTAAAAATTTGCTTTTTACTATTATACATTTTTATTATTATTTTCCTTTTAATAATAAAATTTTGAGCCGCAGCGAAGTTGCACTAATTGCTTTGCATTTTATCTTAACATATTTTAGAAAATATTAAAAAAAATTAAACATATTTGCAACAATTTGGCTATCTCGACACAAATTAAGTTGAATACATTTGAATCGAAATTGTTCAGCCGTGCTGTAAAAATTTCATACATGTTTATATGCAAATAAATTCATAACAACAAATCTATTTAGGCAAAAAAATATGTATGCTTTCTAAATTCCTAGTTGTGAGCGCATCACTGATGCTGCTTCGGCTTGTGCGACGCGTTCTTGGTGGGTATTAATTTCCTTGGCGGCGTAGAAGGAGCTGCGTGCGGACACATCAACCAATACACACTTACACGTGCACATATATCTATGTATGTCGCACACATGTGGGTAATGAAAACGCGAGCGTCAACTGTCATTTCTATTTGTATATAATTTCAGCGCTGCTCGCCAAGCGAAACGTGTACGCACTCAAGCAGACGGAAGTGGCAAAAATTAACCAGCAAAACGAAGCAAAAAATCAAATTATTTAAAAGTGAAAAATGAAAAATGGAAAAAAGTCTAAGCAACGCGGTTTGAGCATTTCGGCGCACAAATTGCTGTCGCTCGAAGGCAGTTGCGTATCTACGCATGCGGCTGCCGGCTGCCAGCTGCTGGATGAGTTGTCACCGGAAAAAGGTGAAATTAAAAGCCATTTTTTCGCTCCTTCGGCTGTGTTGGTTTCTTGGGCCAACGAGCCGCCTGCGAGATACGCACGAAATGTGACACAAATTATAAGCACACAAGCAGCATCAGACAGCCGCACAAATGCACACCAGACAAATACATAGTTACATATATGTACACACACATATATACATATGTATGTACAAACATTTCTATGTACTTGCCTTTTCGACATTTCCGCTGCGTTTCGCGCGCTGCTGCAGAAAAAAAATGCCTCGAAGAAAAAAATTACGCTACTTGGCGCCTAAAAATATACTTTTAATTTTATATGCATAATAAATTCACGCTAAGTGGAAAGGTATGTCGAGAAATGCGCAGAAGTTTCCCCCGTCGACAACATCATAAAATTATAAGGATGCCCTGCAAATAGGTCGTTGATAGGTCGCTCTATGTGCTCCACTGTCTGTGCGTGTGTGCTCACTGTCCGTATGTGTGTGTGTGTGTGAGTGGCAATTTTATGTTATGTACTGAATGTTTGCTGTTAGGTGTGTATAAGTAGCAGTTTAGATGCTTAAAGCAAATGTGTGTCTGGGCACGTTAAAGCAGCGCTGCTGCGAAATCATTTTGTCATTTCTTGACATTTAATGTAATACGTTGTTGTTGTAGGATATGAACACCATTTGTAACATGTGCGGAAATATGATCGCATTCATGTTGTGCCGCTGCGGAAGAGCTTAAAAGAAATGTGCTCGACAAGAAGTGCATTGGCAGTTGAGATTTGCAACATTTGTCGATGAATGTGGTTGAGTGTCGAGCGTTGTTAGTAAAACGACTTGAAGTTGCCACAATAAGGTTGCTTTATTTGCTCATTATGACTTTGAATTGAATTGAATTTGTTTTTTCGGTTGATTGATCTTAAATTGATCAGATCAATCAACTGAATTTCAATTCAAGTCAGACGTCAGGTTAATTTAAAAAATAAGGATTTAATGTTTCTAAAGCAGAAACGTTTACTTGGTTGTTATCCAATAACGCAAAATGGCCATCTCGGGTTTATATAAAAGCAAAGTGTTTTCAAACAAAATGTTTATACAAAAAATTTAATATTTCTTTAAGATCATAAATTTTATTACCTAAAATCACCACCAGCAACTCATAAACAGTTAAAGAAAAAAATCAATAAACTTTTAACTAAGTTCAAAAATTTTAAAGTTTGTACGAGTTTCTGCAAATGTCAATTCCTCTTTGACATTTGTGTAGTAAACAGATAGAAAATATGTACATATGTACATGCCAACTAGACATAGATCACCATACTTATTTACTCCTCAAGAAAGCGGAATAATTGTTTCAATTTCTTGGCGGAATAATTTGTCGGTGGTGTGAATTTCGGCGCAGATTTCTCGGTCATTCGACATCAACTGAACAATCGCTACAGAGTTTTGCCGCTCGCCTTGAAGTATATGGAACAACACGAGATGGTGCCAGTTTTGACCAACCCCGGAGCAGTCTTTCTGCTCAGAATATTGCCATCTGTGGCTAAAGATGCCGTAGACGTCAACGGAATATCGATCAGTTCTGCTTTCTTAGTTGGATGAATTGAGAATGAGGAACATGTAGGTTTGGTGTACAACCGAAATATTGACGGCTGCATTTCCGGGTCGACTAATCTCTCGCAATTTGCACTGGACGGCAAGATTGCCCGATTTAACCGTTCCAGACTTCTTTTTGTGGTGTTTTAGGTCACAAGTCTATGTCAATAAAGCTCAAACTCTTAAAAGAATATTCGTGAATAATACAAAAACCCTTTCGCTGGGAGTCCTGGCAAAAGTGATGAAAATGCCATAAATTTGCCCGTAAGCGATCAATTCTGGCGGCGGTCTGTTGATCGATATTATTTTCTCGAGTTAACAAAACAAAGTTTAAGACATAAAAAAAATAATCCAAAAGTGGAATCAAAGATTTTCATTCATAAAATAGATAAATAAATAAAATTATAGACAAAGAACGTTAGGTGAGAACTTTTGCGCCACCTTCCACAAAACACAGGAACCTTCTGATTTATATTTTATTTATTTACTAGTTCATTTATTTATTTACTGTTTGCTTTATGGGCCCAATAAATCAAGTTATTTCATACAACACTATATGGGCGGTGCCACGCCCTTTTTATGCAATGCCCAACACATTCTTCCAGTCGAAGATTCAGTCCAGTTTCATTGATGTGCGACTTCCAGTTCCAAATTTACGCGGAAAATTTGAGTCACAAAAAATGTGCCACGCCCCTTGTCCAATGCCCATAAAAGTATCAGTAAAATGGCACATCTATGGGACGGTGCACAAAATTTCAATGCTGGCCAACTTATAATTCCGAAGCTATTTCATACTGGACTGCGAAAAAAACTTGAATCGATGGGCTTTTGGCTTCAAAGTCACCAACTTGAAATCAAAAATATTAAATACGTTTTTTTCATTTTCTTGGAAATCAAAACTTAAAGGGGCAAACAAAGGATCAAAAGTTTGTAGGGAGGCTTGGTGGAAGTACTTCAAATGGAGTTTGTATGTAGAAACTGTAGAGAAACTGTAGTAGAAACTTCAAATTTGGTAAAAGAACTCTCAGTAAGAAAAAATTCGACACATGTTTTCCATTTTTTTTTAAATCAAAATCTAACATGGTCAACAATGGGTTAAGGGGGCTTTCCCGTTTTTTCGTCGAAAAATGAGGTGTTTTTTAAGAATTAATTTTGGAAAGACAGTTTGATAAAATGTTGTAATTCTTTTTTATTTTGTTTGTTGTTACAATAGTGAGTTGAAAAAAATTTTTTTTTTGGAAAAAAAACAAAATGGCCACCGGCTTGCCAAGTACTTATGTTGCCTTGTTTGGAAAACAGAATCCCAGTTTTTTACACTTTTCTCGGGTACGGTTTATCTGAAATCAAATTGACCATCATTTTCATTAATTACATAGTTTTAGTTATCGCACATCGGAGGATTTTTGAAAAATTTCAACTTGGTGAAATTTGGCGCAAATTTGAAAAAAAATCGATTTGTTTGCAAAATTTTGGTACTAAAAGTGTTGTTAAAAATCGAAATTTCACAATATTGAAAAAATCCTATGATGTGCGATAGAGAATTCATTTGTGAACACGTGGAATTCAGTTTTATCCAAATCGGTTTATTAGATCCGAAAAAAAGTGTAAAAAACGTCACAAAAACATGGTTTCGAGAAAAACGCGTTTAAAGTTTTTTTAAAGCGTACGCGAGGCTGTGCGCGCCGAAACATTTTTGGCTATAACTTCAAAACTATTGCATATTTCATTATGAAACTTTGGCTTCATATTGTTATAGTATTTATAAATCGATTTCTGTAAAAAAAAAAACGATTTTTTGAAACCGAAAAACGGGAAAGCCCCCTTAACTGTTTGTATGGACAAACAAGATTTTATGGGCTTTTTGTCTTTAAACTCAATGAAAGCATGTGAAATAATTCGATACATGTGTTAAATTTTTTTCGAAAATCCAAATCTTACGGGGTCAACAATGGGTTAAGAGTTTATTTAGAGCAATTGTGAAAACACATGAATTAATGGGCTTTGGTTTGAAAATTGGTGAAAACACCTGAAATGGAAAATAACTTGATACATGTTTTTCATTTTTTCGATAATCAAAATCTGACGGGGTCAACAATGGGTTAAAAGTTTGTGTGGAGAAACATGATTTAATAAAGTTTTTACTTCAAACTTGGTGAAAGTGCTCCAAATAGTAAATAAACTGACATCAATTTTTAATTTTTTCGATAATTAAAATTTGACGGGGTCAACAATGGGTTAAGATTTTCTAAGGAAAACACGATTCAAGAGGTCTATTGATATAAAATATGATCAAAGCACTTCAAATGAGATTTAATTAGACAAGTATTTGTTCATAAAAAATCTAAAGTGGTCAACAAAGGGTTAACCCTTTCGTTATTTTGTTGCCATATGGCAACATGCTACTTTGTGGACGCCTGCATCCTCTATGGTTGCAAGAATAAATTTTTTTGTTGGTCTTTAGAATAGTTTGAAGTTTTGGGAAAAATACGAAATTAATAAACTGAATATTTAAGTTTAAAGAAGAGAAGTATACACGTTTTTTAATGGTACATCTTGACGTAGTAAAGGAAGAAGAAGCAGAAAAAATTAGAGAACTTTCTAATTTTACGTTTTCTTTCAATGTAGATATTTTTTTTTTTTAATTTTGGCTGAAGTAAATGAAGAAATATTCAAATATTTGTTAAGCGTAACAAGTTTTATGTTTAAGTAATAATTACAGCCACAACGATGTGGTTGCTCTCATAGAAAAACACTCTAAAATGTTGCTAAAATAACCACATAGAAGCCTAACATGTAAAATTTAAAATTTTAACTTTCCCCAGTAAAAACCTGTATCGAAAGGGTTAAGAAAAACTTGATTTATTGGGCCCACTGACTTCAAACTTGCCGCGGGGCTTTGGCAGTTCCCAATAATGATGGAAAATTCTTTGCAAAGTTTAAAAAGAGCATTGGAGTTTCTAGTGGTCAGCAGATGCCGTCTACTTGGATGTTGTCAATGGTTACAAAAACGAAAAAGATCGAATGAAATATTTACTCTCTGTCTTATTTTTACCAAAAAATAAAAATAGGAAATTTTTGTTTAATGTTTAAACAAACAGCAGGATTTTGTAAAAAATCGTCAGAATTTTATGAGAGTGAAAGCAATGAAATTCAATTAGCCGCGACGCGTTGAGTGCACTGACGTGTGTGGCGCGAATAAACTTGGCGGCTGCGGCAAATTGCGCGACGCGTCACAGCTTGAGCGATTTTCGCGCGGCACGTGCGCGACGCGAAACAAATAAAATGCGACAAAAAAATGAACATAACGGCAAAGGGAACTTTGAAAAGTAGCAAAGAAAACGCAAGATTGCAATAACGCCGACACCGCCGAACAGCACAACAAATGGCGGCGCCACATTTACAACACGTGAAGGCAATAAAATTAAAATGAAACAATGCGCGCGGCAAGTGGTGGCGTTAAAAATAGTTCGAGCGCAATGAAAGCGACATGTACGAAATAATGAAGCCGAGTCGCGCGCAGCGGCAGCAGTTGCCGCAGTGCGGACGAAGCGGGGGCGGTGTACAGCATTAACCGGCTACAGACGCCCACAACGGAAGCGTGGAAAAGCGAAAGCAAAAAATGGAGAAAAACAAGCAAACAAGAAAAGCGAAAAGCAACTAAAGGTATAACAATGAAATTAAACGAAACAAAACGTAAAATGGTAAAACAAGCTGCAAGATGGCAACCAAAAAAAACGAGAACTAAAATTTGCAACAACAACGACAGGCATGTAGCACTTTTCAAATGACCCAGTTTGACTTTGGCTTCATAACTAATTCACGTGAACAGTGCGCGCGTAGCTTGCAGCCACACGCACACACACAAACCAACACTAACATTGAAGTGTGTTGGCGCGCGTGGCGGCGCACTCCGGCCGCAGACGCACATCAAACTGCGGCCATGTGTGCGCGCCCAATAGTTGTTGGCACGTAGGACCCGCCGCCGTAACAATGGCGCGAAAAAAGAGTACAGCGAAAATATCGGTGGATATACAACGCAATTAAGGCGCAACAACGACTGCGGCATGTTGCAATGGGCGACGTTGTTTGTGCGAGTGTGGCTTGCTTTGGCCCCCAAATGTTGGTTGCGTGATAGTTGAGCGAATGTAGGTACATATGTACACCTATGTAACTACATATATGTGAATGTATATTTTGGTATGTACCAGAGGCACCTAAGCTCAAAATGCTGCGAAGCACAAATGCGACTGGTTTCTTAGCCATCAGCCATGCAAAGCAATCAATATTTTTTTTGTAGATTTCAAAGCCGAAATTTTTGATGCTTCAAAGTCGAGCTTCCCCGATTGAGTCTTGTAATTGAAAAACAATTTATGAGAAACCAAAAAATAAGAATCTAATCACAATCTTATACATAGATGAGTGCACATACCTAATTATACATATATAATATATAATATATATATAATTATATAATTTTTATTTGGATGATAGATACCCACAATTTTTTATCGATTTCGTACTATAACACCGTGCGACAAAAATTAAAAAAATTTTTCACACTGGAAAAAACCCATATGGGCGTGCAACTAGAGACCAAACATAGTAATACTGCGTACTCAGTTTTTTATTTCTACATCCTTTGTCCTTTTAAAAGGACTTCAAAATTTTGAAGGGGATAAAAATAAAAAAAATATAAAAAATACTTAACCTCGTTAGAATATGGCGATATGTATATCAAATGAAACAGGAAAGGCTCAAGAATTTAAATAAAATTAACTTTTATCTATTTGTAAAAAAAGGATATGAAAAAGGTTTTTTGAAAATTTTTGTCCTTTATATCCTTGAAAATTTACATAAAATTTTCTTGAAAAGTAAGTATGTTAAAACCCTAAATATCCTTGCTCACATGTCAAAATTCAAATAAATTAGAATTTTTGTACTTCATTAGAATTTCAGCTTCCGCCTTTTTTTTTTAATAACTTTCGAACCAATAAAGTTAGAGAATGAAATTTTGACACGTAATCAAGGAGATTTGGGGTTTTAACATACTTACTTTTCCAGAAAATTCTGTGTAAATTTTCAAGGATATAAAGGATTCAAATTTTCAAATTACCTTTTTCATATCATTTTTTTCACAAATGAATAAAAAATCAATTTTTTTTTAATTCTTGAGTCTTTTCTCTTTCATTTGATATACATATCGCCATATTCAATCGAGGTTAAGTATTTTTTATATTTTTTTTATTTTTATCCCCTTCAAAATTTTGAAGTCCTTTTAAAAGGATAAAGGATATAGAAATGAAAAACTGAGTACGCAGTATTACTATATTTCGTCTCTAGTTTCACGCCCAAATAGATTTTTTCCGGTGTGAAAAATTTTTTTAATTTTTGTCGCGCGGTGTAATAGATCCCCACAGGTTTTTATTCATTTCGTACCATAATTTGCTATTTTCTAGTTTGAAGCTACTAACATTAGGCAGCTGATTTTCACTAAAATTTTTTATAGAGATATACTTGTTCCAAAATTTTTTAATTTTAAGAAACCTGTTTCTCTGTTTTATTTGCATTAATGACCTAAGAAAAGCAGTTTTAAAGTCCTAATCCATTTGTAATTAATGCGTGATTCAAAGACTTCAGACAATGATAGTTCATTATTTTTACAAAAGTGTATCGCTTCTTCTAGATTAACAAAATATGATCATTGTACATTTCAATCTAACCAATCTAGTGGAATTTTTATACTCAACATAAAAAATTAATTTAAAGTAAAATTTCTTTTACATGACTCTGTCCAAGATGTCGTTTTTAAATACACAACTTTCATTCGTCAATGAATTTATCGGCTGTGGCGTATTCTTTATTGCGGTATACACTTCACACTAATCATCTTAACCCTTTCGCTATTTTGTTGCCAAATGGCAACATACTACTTTGTAGACGTCTGAACATTCTATGGTTTCAGGAATACATTTTTTATTGGTCCCTAGAATAGTTTAAAGTTTTAGAAATAATACAAAATTAATAAACTGAATATTTAAGTTTAAAGGAGAGCAATATACACGTCTTTTGAATGTTATATCGTAACCAGTGTTGCCACTTAAACAATTTTTTTAAGCCCAAACTTCCGACCAAATCCGACCCCAACCGACCGAATTAAGTTAATTAATTGAGTTATCTTTAAATTAATTTTTAAATTACAATTTTATGTTTTTACATAAATTTTTTGTACTAATGAAAAGATATTCATATCACAAAACGGACCGAAATTTGTTTAAGCGGACCAGCGGACCAAAGTAAAAAAATCTGACCAATTTTGGTCCGAAAAGACCAAAAGCGGCAACTCTGATCGTAACATAGTAAAGACAGAAGAAGCAAAAACAGTTAAGAGAAATTTTTATTTTTACTTTTTACTTCAATTTAGATAATTTTTGTAAGAATTTTTAGCTAAAGTAAATGAAGAAATATTTAATTTTTAGTTATGCGTACAACATTTGTTTAATGTTTAAGTAATTATTACAGCTATTACGATATGTCATATAACAACAGTGGCGCACACAAGGGGGTTTAGGGGGTTAAACCTCCCCCTCAAACACAAAAATTGCTAGTACAAAATATGATTTCGAATGGTATTTGGCACAAAAGTTGTACGCAAAATCCCCCACCTGTGTGCGCCACTGTATGAAAACACTCTTAAAAAAGGGTGCGGTAATAAAAATTAAAAAAAAACTATGGAATGTTGTTGATACAACCAGTAAATAGTGTAGCAAAAAGGGTTAACTACATCATACCAAAACTACATCATACCTTTTCTAATCTGTGAATAAGCTATGGATCCGACTTTTTTGTTTTTTTACTCGGAAAACTTTATACTGTTCTCTTGTTCGCTTAAAATTGATCCTATCTACAAGGCGAACTCTTCTTGCATTGAAAGGATATCACGAAAATTCCTTTGTCTTGCTCTATTGCCACATTGCTTTGCTTTCATATATGTAATACCCATCGATTCCTCTTAAACTTAAAGACGTTTGAAAATATAATAATAATCTTTTGTCTAATAATCCTCTGCCCAATGTTTCATTAGTGGTAGAGTTGATTGCCCGTTGTTGTTAGGGTCTATTGACTCCTGATTTCTACTAAATATTTGCATGTCGTTCTGCCCTCTAATCAATGCCTTTAATCAATGTAATCAATGCCTCTTTTGTTTCCATCTCCAGAGCCTTTCCTGAGTTCAACAAAGCTATTACGTTTCTTGATTTAGACTTTGCACTTCCCAGATCACTTTTCAAACAACACTTTTCAGTCTCCCAAACCAAAGACATTATAGGTATCAACTTCCTAGGTTGATTACGTATTTTCTTGATAGAGCATAGCTGGAGCTATAGAGGATGATTCTTTGTAGTGTCCGACCGAATATTCGGTTTCGGTTTCGGTTTCGGCCCAAATAAGTGGTTTCGGTTTCGGTTTCAGTTTCGGCCAAAAAATGGCCGAATAGCCGAAACCGAAACTTTCTAGAATATTTTTTACATTTTATTGTGTAGCAGATATATAATGAAAGGAGGAATAATTTAGATGCCACCAATGTAAATAAACTTCTTTTTTTAGCATATAATATTAAATTATTTAATTTTGAATATTAGCGAGTAAGGTACGAAAGGGTGATTTTTTCATGTTTACGTTTTTAAAAAATGAATAAATTGTTTTTTTTTAATAAGTATTTATTTATTTATGCTATGTTTGTTTGTTTGTTCTCTATTTACTTAATGTAAAATTCGTTTGTTGAAAAAAGTGCTTGATATGGTGATTTTTATTTCAACTAGAAAGTTTCGGTTTCGGTTTCGGTTTCGGTTTCGGCCGAATATTAAAAAAAAACCGAATATTCGGTTTCGGTTTCGGTTTCGGCCCAAAAAAGTGGTTTCGGTCGGACACTAATTCTTTGCCTTCTTCGCAGTATGCATTGCATGAATCGAACAAATTATTCAACCCACAAAATTGTGTTAAATAACTTCTAAATTTCAAACATTTGATTTGTGTTACTTCAAGAGTGAGACAGACCTATGACTGCAACGCTTTAGCTCATAGAATTAAAGTCTTTTGAAAAATACGCTCAAGTGGCATATGCCACTACCTTGCATAAGGTATATGTATACCTTATGTATGTATACCTTATGTATGATATGTACACCTTACATAACTAAACATTGAGCTTCAAACATGCAACAATTCTCAAGGATAACTGATCTTTAGGTGCAAACCACGCTTCGACAGACAACTGCCAAAACAAAGTCATTAAGAATGCAGACAGCTATTTGGATTTTCCAGTCATTCTTTTCGTACGTAAATAAGTAAACAACAAACAACATTGCCAACAAATTTTCGTAAACAAAGCCATAAATTTATTAGCGAACAAACAACACGGTTTTTTGTTTTTTTTGTTGCACTCATTTCAGTTCAACCTGGCCAATGTCAGATAATTTTATAAAACTACAGGTCGAACAATAAGTCGAATGGATTGAAAACCTAGCACTGGCAGCATGTTCACCTTTCATCCAAGAACAACAACACAGCAGATGATACCTGCGCAAGGATCACGCCCCACACCGCAAACCCAAACTATTTGGGAAGGCCGCAACGGTGTGCAAAAAACAAATCATAAAACCATTACGAATTCTTTTCGAAAGAGTAAACAAGCTCATAAATCGATTAGCTTGCAGGTAGCAATAAAAGAAAACTGCACACGCAAACAAAGTCACAAATTAAGGTGGCCAGCAGGTAACTGCGCGAACAGGGGGTTGAATCTTGACTCAGCTTTGAGTGAAAAGTGGGAACTGTTTTTGTTGCTTTGATGGATATAAAAGACTGGAGCTTCGATGAAACTGCAACATTTCAGTGCAATTAAGTGTCGAGATCAGACAAGATATTTACAAATTATTATTTATTTGATTAGTATGGCAGCCTATCACAGCACAGCGATCTTGTCGGCAGGACATGAGACAACGGGCATCATTAGCCCAGCAGCATCGCCCGTTTCGCTGCAGCAGAAGACAGCGAAACCTCGCAACAGTGTTCGGCCCGGCAACCGGAAGTTGCAGGCCGCCAAACGCCCAGGCAATGCCTCCAGAAGCGCGTCGACCAAAATGCTTCAAGCAAAGTCAACGCTCAAACTGGCCACACCATCGAAAACGCCCGTGTCGGCAGCCGTTGTGCCGAAACTGCTCGAGGCCATCAAGTATCATCCGAACAAGGTGCGTCAATTTGCGACCAAGCAGCGCACGCCGCAGGAGCAGCTGCGACGCGAGCGCAACAACCGCGCTTGCCTGGTCAGTCGCCTGAAGAAGCGCGCCGAGAATCTGATGGTGACGCACTGCTACGAGGAACAGGCCCAGGAGCAGCAGCAGTGCTTTGTCGAAATGCAACGCATGGAGGTTTACTTGCACTGCCTGCACCAGTTGATGGCCATGCAACCGATGGCAGCAACCAGCGACACGCCCATTGACCTCTCGATGGGTCGGCGCAATTATTATTAAATAATTGTAATATTAATCTATAATGTAATGTATGTAAAAAAATACTCAAAGTGCCTGTGAAGTTTTGAAAATATTTAACAAATAATTGTGACTTGTAAGGTTAGGTTAATTTTGTAATTTATTGAGAGAAAACTTGATGTACAAATTTATTTAAAAAATGTGACTTGTAAGGTTAAATTTGTCTTTAATTTGTAATTTTTATATTGGAAAATATATGAGAAAACAATTCATTGAAACTGTAAGGCAATTCAAAACAATTAAAACATTTTGTAATTTGTAGAAAAAGGCACAAAATTTAATTTTTATAAGAATATATTTGAATAGAAAAATTAATAAAATTATATTTTAATAGAAAGCAATCAATATATATTTTTATATTATTTTATTTTTATTTAGGTAAACATTTGAATGGTGAATCTATTTGATAGGATTTCCATTGATTCCTTTAAAAATGTAATGTAATGTAAAGTGTAATTTTTATAAAAATATATTTAAGTAAACATATTAATGAATTTATATTTTAATAGAAAGCAATTCATATATATTTTTATATTATTTTATTTTTATTCAGGTAAACATTTGAATGGTGAATCTATTTGATAGGATTTCCATTGATTCCTTTAAAAATGTAATGTAATGTAAAATGTAATTTTTATAAAAATATATTTAAGTAAAAATATTAATAAATTTGTATTTTAATAGAAAGCAATTCATATATATATTTTATATTATTTTATTTTTATTTAGGTAAACATTTGAATGCTGAATCTATTTGATAGGATTTCCATTGATTCCTTTAAAAATGTAATGTAAAATATAATTTTTATAAGAATATATTTGAGTAGAAAAATTAATAAAATTATATTTTAATAGAAATCAATTCCTATATATTTTTATATTATTTTATTTTTATTTAGGTAAACATTTGAATGCTGAATCTATTTGATAGGATTTCCATTGATTCCTTTAAAAATGTAATGTAAAATATAATTTTTATAAGAATATATTTGAGTAGAAAAATTAATAAAATTTTATTTTAATAGAAATCAATTCCTATATATTTTTATATTATTTTATTTTTATTTAGGTAAACATTTGAATGATGAATCTATTTGATAGGATTTCCATTGATTCCTTTAAAAATGTAATGTAATGTAAAATGTAATTTTTATAAGAATATATTTGAGTAGAAAAATTAATAAAATTATATTTTAATAGAAAGCAATTCCTATATATTTTTATATTATTTTATTTTTATTTAGGTAAACATTTGAATGGTGAATCTATTTGATAGGATTTCCATTGATTCTTTTAAAAATGTAATGTAATGTAAAATATAACTTTTATAAAAATATATTTGAGTAAAAATGTTAATAAATTTGCATTTTAATAGAAAGCAATTCATATATATTTTTATATTATTTTATTTTTATTTAGATTAATATTTGAATGGTGAATCAATTTGATAGGATTTCCATTGATTCCTTTAATACTCTGGATTTATTCCTTTGAACTTCCTTCGTAAAATTGGGTTAAATTTATTATTTGATATAGAAAATCATTTGCGAAAAGAAAATTTAATAAAATTGCAATGCAATTCAAAACAATTTGTAATTAAACATTGGAATATATGTGAGCACAGAAATCAATTAAATTTCAATTGAAAACAATTTAAAGATATTCTTTGATGTAAATTTATTCGAACTGGTAGGCAAATATTTGCATGAATGTTCAATTTATTTATTTATTATTTTTTTATTTTATTTATTTATTATTTTATTTATTATTTATTTATTTATTTAATTTATTTATTTATATAGTAGATAAATATTTGAATGGGGATTTTAGTTGATGGGCTTGTCACTGGATCTTTCCTACATTGGTTTCCTTTCTTTGCACTTTGAAGTGATGCAAGGCTATGGTTGCAGTGATTTCACAGGTTAGGTTAGTTAGGTTATAGTTGTCAGCTTCAACTGAAGGAGCTTACTTACTAGATTTAAACAAAATTTATTATAATACAAATTTAGTGTGGCATTTTACCAATCATTTCGTGTCAGTTTTGTGCAAACCTGGTTAATTTTAGTATTTTTAAAAAATTTAAGAAAAAAGTCTATACATGAAGTTTTTTTGCAATGTGCGCCCAGCTTTAATAGGGAAGGCGTGGCATGGCAGAAAATATTTTATTAGAAAGCCAATAGATCTAAGTATAATACAAAAAACATAAACTTTAGAATACACAAGTTTATTGTAATTAAAAAAAATTCAAACATTACTAATGTCTATGATTCGTTAACGAATCAAAGGTACGAAATGGGTAAAGCACAATAAAATGACGATATCACGTGGCGATAACAAATGTTGGCTTCCATCAAATTTAAATTTTGGGTGTCTTTGCTGTACCTCAACTGATCCTCTGATCCTAGAACTAGTAGCTTTGGAAGATTATTCCTGGACCATTATATAACTTCTGATCAAAAAATACCCAGAATTCTTTAATAAAATGACAACGGTTCAAATATTCATGTATATGATTTTTATTTCCCTCAAAGTTTAACCGCTTTCTCCAATCTTGAAAATATGTTTCATAGGTTGATTTTGGGATCGCACTTGCGAATTCTCCTTAAGTGCCTCTCATCTTCCTAAAACGCTAGTGACAATTATTTTTTGTCATCAGTAAAACTGATGACTTAAAATTTTTTAAATTAAAAATTGTTAAAATTTTTTTATTTTTTAAGTCATCAATAAAAATCAGTCAGTGACTTTTATTTCTTAAGTCGCAATATAAAAGTCATAAAAAGTATAAAAAAGTTGTATAAATTAAAGTCACTTACTGATTTTATTTGATGTCTTTTATAAACAAAAGTCACCAATAATTGTTATATAAATATAATAAAATATAAATATAAAAAAAAAAATAAAAATAAAAGTCACTATTTTTTAAGTAATCCATAAAAATCAGTCAGTGACTTTTATTTTTTAAGTCATCAATAAAAATCAATCAGTGACTTTTATTTTTTAAGTCATCAATAAAAATCAATCAGTGACTTTTATTTTTTAAGTCATCAATAAAAATCAATCAGTGACTTTTATTTCTTAAGTCGCAATATGAAAGTCATAAAAAGTATAAAAAAGTTTTATAAATAAAAGTCACTTACTGATTTTATTTGATGACTTTTATAAATAAAAGTCACCAATAATTGTTATCATAGAACGACTTAAATAAAAATCGAAAAAACTGTAATTAGAAAAAAATCAAAAATTATTATTATTAAAGAATTTTTAAAATATGAATAAAAAATAATTCTTATTTTTTAATTTTTCATAAAAATTACAAAATAAAAGTTTATTGCCAAGTTTGATTTTCGGCGCAAAATTGGTATATTTCATTTAGTTGTATGACCTTTCCTTCATAGTAATTTTTTTAAATATAGTTTTCATAAATAACTGTTATTTCCGGTCCCTGGTTCAGTGTGCATCAATATTTCACCAGCTATGGCAGGTAGTCAATTACGGGCGTGTTTAGACTCAATTAGACTCTTCGTCGTATTAACCCTTGTTGCCACTTGGATAAGACATCAATATGCCAGCACATTCAAAATAGCAACGTGTAAATTTTGAGCTATTTTAAGCGCCAGAGTGCATTAACCGGCGCTACCAACAGATCACAGCCAACAACAACCGATAGCAGCCAGTCGAGAGTCGAGCATAACGAATTGCAATTGAATGGCAATGCAGCATTGGGGTTATTAAATAATTATAAATATCGATTATAATTCAATTGCAAGCTGTACTGGCGCGCAACAGTAGCGCGCTGAATTAAGTGGGAGAGGGGGTGGGGAGAGAGCGAGACGAGTAGACATTATAAAATGCAACGTTGCAACGGCGACGAGCGTGGCTGGTCGTAAAATAAATATGTAGCAAATATTGTGGGACATTCGAGTGGTTGTGCTGTCGACGCTGGCTGGATGGGGAAAAGGATTCGCAGGACACGCCACAACCTGTGCAAGGGACGTGGCGGGGACGATTGGCCGCGACAGGACGCAGAGCACGAGCCAAGTATGCACATGACCACTTCAAAGTTAATTTTCGTTGAAATGCGCCACAGCTGGACGACAGGACCGACTGCGACGGCGTCGACGGGTCGAACTGTGCTGCAATCGATCCAGTCGTGTGTGCACGTCGCAGCGGCGCCGTACTTAACTTCCACTAAGCAGGCATTCAAGCAGTAAAACCCAACATTCGCAACATTTGAACGACAAACACGCTGACGGCGACGTCGATGTCGACGCTGACGAACGTTAAAACTTTCGTCTGGTGCCTTTTGCTGTTTTCTTATTGCATTTCGTTTCATTTTTTATGCGGCCAACTTTTTGCTTTCGTCGCTTCGGCCAAGTTGTTGTGCCCGTAAAGCTGCTCGACGTGCTCGGGTTGGACGAAAATGCGAGCGTTTTATGACGCATTTGCGTGTGGGGGCTGCAAGTCGCTTGACCGGATGTGCTGCTTGTAAATGTGCCGTTATGCACGACATATTCGCGCACCTGCAAACATGGCTAAATTATGCTGTAGCCAATCATAATAAAAACTGTTGAGCAACTTATGAAAATACAATTTCGCTTTCGATTCGGTTCGCTGCGATGCGGTGCGGTCCGGTTCGGTTTGGTAATTGCAGCTCAAAATGGCACATGGCATTTTCTTTAAAAAGTGCTGCGAAGCAAATTTCATGGCGGAAGTGCTGCGGGAAGGGGGAACACTTAAAAAATTGGGTTAGCAAACGTTTAAGTGTGTTGAGGAAAACAAAATTGCTCAACAGTTCCACTGTAGTTGAGTAGGACACATTTGAGGCAAATGGCAGTTAAAGTGATGTGAACAAAAATTAATATTAAAAAAAATTAATAATAATAATAAAATAATAATAATAAAAAAATAATAATAATAAAAGTGAAATAATTAATAATAAAAAATTAATATTGCAGACAGGGTACTTGACAAGATATGAACAATTGGAAATTTTTTTTATTTTTGACAACACTGTTTACCAAAATATTTCCTAACGATCGTCTTTTAAAATTCGAAATAAAAATATATAAACATTGTTGAAAAACAATTTTCACGAATTTAAGACTTTGAAGATGGTCTGAAAAGTTCCTGACTTCAACATGTAGACAACAGCACTCATCAACAAAAGGTAGGGAATCTGTTTACGATTCTTTTGAAATATACTCACCAAAATTTTAGCCATTTTGCATGCGCCGATGCTGTTTGACAATGCTTTGAGTCAGTCGATGTGAGTGTTTTTGTGGAGATGGAAACAATTGAGTGTAGAGTCATTAAATATTTTTTCTGAATGGCAATACAAACTAAAAACGAGTTGGACTCTGTGTACTGAGACTTTGTAGCATCATTTACCAGTGCGAAATTTTTGACAACTGAATTGAAACGTGAAGTACCCGCTTCGAAGACGTTGAAGGTTCGAAACGTCCAAAAACTGCAACCACTCACAATAACATCGCTGAAGTTCTCGAATAGAAGAGAGAAAGATAGCTGAGGCTTTGAGTATATCCAAAGAACGTGTTTTTCACATATTGAATCCATATTTAGGCTTCAAAAATTTAGGCTTCGTGCATTTGAGTTGGATGCCACGTTTGCTCATCTTAGACCAAAAACGTGTTCGAATTAACACTTCCAATACATAGAGTGGACGGGTTAAAGCTATGGGATCATGTTTGGGCGAAACATGTAGACTTACAACGAGACTATGTAAAAAAAAAATGAAAATGTATTTGAAGGAAAAAAATGTGTTGTATTTTTCTTATGTCGGAAACTTTTCAGACAACTGTTGCAAATAATATCTTTAACGTTATTGAGTTCATGAAGGTAACAAATTTGATCAGTTCGACTTTGATTTAGTCTTTACAGATACTGTTGCCAATTAGTAGATCAAACAGTCATTGATTTGAAAAAAAGTTGCTCTAGATGCAGACCAAAAATTTCACAAATGTTTACATTCGATTAATTTTTTGTGGGATCTTGAGTGTAACAATTTTTAATATTGCCATAAAAAATTGATAAAAAAAATTATTATTAAAAGAACATATTGTTACGAAAATCCAAGTTCGTTTTGATTGTGTTTAAAAATAAAACAACTTCAATTACACAGCGCAAACGCAGTCAGAAACCAACAATCACTTTATTTACAAATTTCCACTTTGCTTGTATCTACACTTGTTACCACTTTGCTTATTCAACTCAGACTCGACCCTCTGCGCTGCACACTGCTGCTTTTATACTGGTTTTCTTATCGCGCCGAAGTTTCTTGCACATTCTAGTTGTGCTCTCTATCTCGATTGTTCTAGCAAAGTCCATCACCTTTCGCGAACCATCCTCGCCATAACGGAATTATAGCAAGTTTGGCGTACTCCAAAGTGCATGCCTAAAACTATGCTATGCATTCATGCATAGCACAGCACAAAGTGCTTCATCGCTACAATATCATTTTACAAATTTTTTGTTAGAGTATTTTTGAGGGTCTTTTGAGTACACAACTTTTGGATACTGCGACAAAAAATTGATGAAAATAGTTAAACAAACATAACTTTCCACGACTTTTAACTTTAAGTTAATCTTGAGGGTCTCTTGAGTGTAAAACTTTTGGACCAATGCTAATTAATTGGTCAATCACACATTCATTAGAATGATGAATTTTTGACACGTGATCAAGGAGATTTTGGGTTTTAACATAGTTGCTTTTCAAGAAAATTCTGTATAAATTTTCAAGGATATAAAGGATTAAAATTTTCAAAGAACCTTTTTCATATCCTTTTTTTACAAATAGATAAAAAATCAATTTTATTTAAATTCTTGAGCCTTTCCTCTTTCATTTGATATATATATCGCCATATTCTAACGAGGTTAAGTATTTTTTATATTTTTTTTTATTTTTTATTACCTTCAAAATTTTGAAGTCCTTTTAAAAGGACAAAAGATGTAGAAATGAAAAACTGAGTACACAGTATTACTATGTTTGGTCTCTAGTTTCACGCCCATATGGATTTTTGCGGTGTGAAAAATTTTTTTAATTTTTGTTGCACGGTGTTATAGCTTTGACGTTTCAATAAACCAACACAGTTGACCAGCTGGAAAACAATTTTATTAAATCTTTTGCATTGTTAGATCCAGCTACACTTGTGGAACAGAGTCAAACAAAATTGAGCGTCCTGGATCGAGACCTTTTAAAGGAAGTCGAGGAGACCATTTCAATGATGTCATTTTGGAAACCTAATAGTATTGAATATAGTTTAATTTACAATAATGTTTACTGTACAAAATTTGTTATATATATATTTATTATTATATTTGTTATTCAAACACAAATAACTTTCAGTTCACCAGACACTGAGGAGATTAGCGAACTGCTGACGAAACTTTGGATCGTAGCAAAATTCCACTTATCACCATTAACTCTAAAGCAATTTACAGGATCAACAACAGTAAACCTTTTATAATAAATCTATAATCTATGTATAAAATTACGCACTGGATGGGTTCAGGTAAAATGTCATTTACTTCGAATTCGAACCATGCATTCGATGCTCATTACACCCAATGAGCTGGCAGTCATTTGAGAAAAATGTCACATTATCATCGATATATCTAACATGCATTTAAATTTACATATAATATTTATAAAAATATGCTTTAGAATAACGTTGTGGCGCGCACTGAACTTCACTTCAAGTGCAAAATTTTCCAGTTGACAAAACTTGTTTGTGTAAAGTTCAGCGCAACAATGCGCCGCAACGCTTCCGAATAATTAAGCATATCTGCTCAGTTGGCGCTGCTGACCTTCAGCGGTCTCTAACGGCAACAGCAACAATAAAGTAGAGCTGATAAAAAACATATATAATGTAACATAGAGTTTTTTGCATGATGAACCAACCAGTCGTGGTGAAACTGTGCAAAGTGCATGCGACCGCATCGCAGCGTTGCATATGTGTCAGTGTTATAGCGACATTTCAACTAAAACTGTCACGACTCACGCACACACACACAAACACATACACACACGTACCTCATGAGGCAAACATCAGCGCCATTTCGTATGCAAAACATCAACAGAAATGCAGCACGTTTGCTGCATATTTTCATGTCTAAACAATTTCGACGTCGACATGAAAATGTGTCCTGTAGCCGTGTGTCCTTGCCCACTGCAGGAATTTCACACACGACTGTACTCGTACCGACCGAAATGCAAAGAAGAGTAAAAGTCCGCACAAGGAAAAACAAAACTTGGCCTTTAGACTGTTGTTAATGTTGTTTGTTTGTTATTTGTTTATTTTGTGTGCTGGTCGGTCGGTTGGTTGGTTGGTTTGTTGGTTGGTTAGACGGTTGGTGGGTTGGCTAGTTTGCTTGTTGGTTCAGTTGGCTTTGCATTCAGCGTTTGGTGCGGCTCGGTTAGTGCACGTTCAGCCGACAGCAAATATGGATTTTACTCCATATTTCATAGTTTTTCTAGCTTAGCGCCTAACCTCATTGCCTGTACATGTGTTGCCTGTGTAAATTACCATTAGACATGTGACAATACTTATGACAATTTATGTAATTTATTCTTACATTTGTACGACACTAAATGGTCGATTAGAATTTGAAATTGTTGCTTATGAGGAGAGTAACAAAAGGACACAGATGTGAAAGAACCGGAATTCAGTTTGAATCGAGTAGAGTTTGAATGAAAATTTAACGCCGACAATTGTTCAATTACCTAAACATTTGATAGCAGTTATAAGGCACTGATTTCTTTTTTAGTTTGGGGACGATTAAGTGACCATTAAGGCACACAAAAAATGCAAAGCACAGTTTTGAGGCCTTGATTTAGTGATCTTTGGTCATTCTTTATAAAATCTTTCTGCCTCAAAAAGAGTACTGACTTTCTAATTTTTTATTTGCAACGCATCAATATGCAAGTTGTATCCTTATTACAATAAAGCATCATGTTGGTTCAGGAAGAATATTAGAGGCAGAGCAGAAAACTATGGTCTGGTCTGGTCTGGTCTGGTCTGGTCTGGTCTGGTCTGGTCTGGTCTGGTCTGGTCTGGTCTGGTCTGGTCTGGTCTGGTCTGGTCTGGTCTGGTCTGGTCTGGTCTGGTCTGGTCTGGTCTGGTCTGGTCTGGTCTGGTCTGGTCTGGGCATAGATAGGCAGGAAGTAGAAATTGCAATCCAGGATCACACCAGACCAGACCAGACCAGTTTTACAATCCCAATATTTTCGGGATTGAAAATCACAATCCCGGGATCCCTGGATTCTTTTCGGAATTGAATACTTATATAGTTTTAAGGAACCAAATCAGACTTTTTTTCAATCAAATACATTTTATTTGCGAATTCAATAAAATTCTGTGTTTTTATTTTAAAACTCAGAACAAAATATTCATGACAAATAACATTAAATTAATAACATAAAAAAACATTTAATTGCCAAACTACCTGGCAAACCTGCAAAAAAGCATAACTCTGGTTCAATGACAGTAAGTGAAATCGTACGCATGTAGCTTCCGGGATTCGAGGTGTGGTTGCCCCAAGGCAAAGTCCACTTAGACCATAAAGGCTCATTGGGATAACCCAATTAATTGAGGTTAACTCCACTGACTCATTGAACTAGTCTGAATGTAATCAAGTTTTCAAGTTTTTAAGTCTATTTTTACCTTCAAACTAGCATTTCTTACTTCTCTTTTAATTGTTGTTGTTTTTAACATTAATTTCTTTTCTATTGAAAGTGAACATTAAGTAGCAAAATCAATCAGATTTGCTTACAATGCTTATAAAAAATCGAAGTAAATTTCAGGTGTGATAGCAAATGAACAAAAGTCAATGGATAAAGTTGAAAATATTAAACAAATCTTTCTTGAATAATGGATTTTTGGATATAAGTGAGAGAGTGCGTTATACGAAACTCCAGTTTTTAGTTAGTAAGGCGTGCAGTCCCGAAACATTTTGGATGCCCCAGGATTTTGGGACTTAAAAATGGCAATCCCGGGATCCTGGGATTATTTTGGGATTTCGTTCTGTGTAACTTTTTAGCACACAATTAAAGAAGCTGGTCAATTTTTTTTTAATAAAAACATACTTTTTCTTTTAATCTGTCGTTTTTATTTTAAAGTAGTATTTTATATAAGATAGGTTTTTATTTTAACAAAAGTTTTATGAAATTCGTATAATTTTTATTTTTTGTTTTTATTTTATATAAAGTAGGTTTTTATTTTAACAAAAGTTTTATAAAATTCGTAAAAAATATCGCCAACCAAAATAAAAAAAAATATATTGATGCATCTTATGTAAGAAAAAAAAAACTTAATAAATTAAACTTAGCAAGTTAAAACTGACTTTTTGGAGATCAGAAACATGGTTTAGGAAACAATGTTTCGATTTTGATATTACGACACTCTCACTTTTAGAAGTCTAATGAAGAAATACATAGCCAAAAAATTGGAGGCTGGAGTAGAGGTAATTGACGAGTTCTAAGTTCACAAAAGTGCTTACCGACATGCAATAATTAATTTTTTCAAATACTTTTTTTTTCTAAAAACTAGTGAACCCTTAAGTGACCAACTTGTCGAATTTCCCAACACTCAACGTTCACTCCGTGCAAAGGTTGTACAATTTCCCACTGCGACAATTGGTGAAGGTATTTATATGAACAAATTAATATATAGAGTTATGTTATATATTTTTCTCAAAAAACGGTATATTATTTTACTCATTCTATTGTAAAGTTTACAGGTATCTGTGAGGAAAAAAATCACTATGCACGGTTTATGCTGTAAAAACCAAGCCCAGAGTGGAGTTTAAAATCTAGCGATCCCGATCCCGAAGCATTAGCCGCGATATTTTGGGGCTGCGAAAAATTGCCGAAATCTCGTGATTTCGGGATTCGGGATCCCGGGACTGAATGCCTTACTAGTTAATCAATCGGTTTGAACAAAGAAGTGCAGCAGAAAAGCTGAATAAGCTACAACGCGTGGTGTGTGTAGATGTGAGTGTAGCTATGCGAATGTGTCCTTCGATAGCAATGGGGACAATTTTAGAGGTGTCTCCCCTTAACATAGAAATCATGAAGAAAGTCTGCGCTCAGACCCTGCTTCTTGCCTGCAGAACTGAACTCAAGGGCAAAAATCTTAAGAATACTAAAAAAAGTAAATATACTAAAAAATGACCAAAGCTCAGGATTACTGACATTACCCCACCTTAGGTGAAATTCTTCAACAAGTAAAGGTTAAAAAGTATCTTGGAAAGGTAACTATGGATATCAACTCGATTCATACCAAAACCAGTGTTCGAACTTTGGTACACAGATGTATCGAAATTAGAAATTGTGCTGAAAATTATTAAAAAGCGTAAAAATGAAAGACTGAAACGAAGGCTGCACAAAGGATCAAAGCAGCCATAGTGCACTGTAGTCTATATCAGACTTTATTTATTTAAAATCTAGAAGATATTTGCAGACTTTTGCAGTAGATCCTGTCTGAGGTCCTTATTCCATTGACAATATTTTTACTCTTTGCTTTGGTCAGAATTGAGTTATGTGGCCAATTTTTAAAGAAAGAAGAAGAACAATAAGAAGAAGAAGAATTAGAAGAAGACAAATTAGGTTAAATTACAACCACAGCCTTGCCAGCTACAGTACGCATTGACTTTGGGTCTCGCATGAAATTCAAAGAGCGAAACCTTTTTGTCTGGCAACGCCAACGTACTCGCTCGTACGAACTTAAAATGTGAACAAATCAATTTATGTCATAAATAACTACTTACCCGATCGGCCGACGGCTATTGTCTGCACGGCCACTGTAGCCGACAGCGATTTGTCCGTTGGCAGTGCGGCCGGCGGCACTGGCAGCGGTCCGACGGTGGACGTTGTTGTCAGATCGCAACATTCACGTTCGGGAAACTCGCTGCAGCGCACCAGATGCAAGACGCCGCCAAATAGGGCGACCCACGTGCTCAGGCAACATGTGAGAATTTTTAGGTTTTTTATTTTGAAACGTGTCATTGTGCTGTCAACACGTTGCGGCCGAACAGTTAATGTTGTTGCTGCCAATGATTGTGTCGATGATGATGTTGTATGTATTTATTCTTATCGTTGTTGTTGTTGTTAGTTTTGCAGTTAGCTATTGCGGCACTAATGGCGCGCAAACTTTTCGATGCGTTTCCATGGAAATTGATGGCACTTTTTAGTTGCACAGTGGCAAAAATGCGTATTAAACTTTGATAAAATTTTAAAGCTTTGATAAAATTGTTGTATTATTGTTTTAAATTAAATTTATTTATATATTTTTGAGTTTGTTTTTAGTTTAATAGAGCAGTGGTTAGCTAGAAAGTGACGCTTTAGTTTAGTTTTAAACTTTATATTTTTTTAAGTTAAACAAAATTATAACTTTTTCTAAATTGAAACTTTCTTTTCAAGCATGAAAGTTGAAATTGTGCGCGTTGCCGCTTTCACTTTAATCAATTTGCGCAAATCGGCCGCGGTTGCAATTCTGCAGTCAGCCAACATTTGCTTTTAACAATATTTGCACTTATCTATGTATGTGTGTGTGTGTGTGCAAGTTGCGATGTGTTAGTGTGTACAATGGTGTGCCGGCGTTTGAGTTGCAGTTGAGTCGAGACACCGCAAAGCAGCCGACAAGCAATTACGCCAAACTATTTTGAGCAGCTTGTGGAAATCACCCAAAGCCAAATTGAACCAACACACACACACACACACACACACACTTAAACACACATTGGCAGATGTACATAGTGCAATAACTATAATGTGACAACAACAATATCCCAAAACAGCGATACACAAACAACAAGCAGCACAACAAGAAACCAACACAACAACAACAGCGCCGACAAGTTAAGAAGAAGCAGCACATAAAAACTTTTTTATTTGTAATTTGTTTGTTAAACAGCTGAAGTGTTGTAAGGGGCGGCGGGGGGCGAGCCCGCTCGAGGTCGACGAGTAAATGAAGAGGAGGCGACTGTAGCGAAAAAGCACAAACTTTGCCAACGCAAACTGTGGCAAAATGAAGGAGCGGCGAGGGAGTTCGCCGAGTGGCGAGAAGTGAAAAGTTTATGTTGTGATTTAGCTCCGAAGCGACCACTGTGGCGGCGGAGACTTAGAATTTTTGCACTCTTGTTATTTGTGTTGTTAGTCTTGTAACAATAGTTGCGATATTTGTTGACATTTTCTTGTGGTTGTTGACATTTTTGCTTGTCGTTGTCGCGTTTTTGTTGTGCTGTTCATTGGTGCATTTGCACTTGTGTGCTTGTTTGTTGTTGTTGTTGTTGTTGCGGTTGTTGCAATGTCAGCGATTTGACTCGGCTGCCATAGTTGGCATTGTTATTATGGTTGAAATTTATTTTATGGGCAAACCAAGCTCAGACATGGCAAAGATGGAGTGTTAAGTCAGCAATGATTTACTTTTTTTTTATGTGCAATGTTGTTCTACTTTTGCTTTGCCTTCTTGTTCTCTCTTACTTTCTCGCCTTTCCAACTATATTCATACATTTTGAGATAAGTCAATTGGTTGTAGTTATTGTTGTTATTGTACTCTTAGCGCATAACTACATAAATAAGTTTTATTATGTGTGATTGCTTATTATTCCTTTTTTTGTGGTTATTTGGCAAGAAAGTTATGAAATTTTTTCGAAATTTGATGAAGTAGAAAAGTGATGTTTACAGCGTTTTTGACTTTATGAATAGAAAATCAAATGCAAATGATTTCCTTTTCCATTACTCAACGCACTTCATTATGCACTCAATTCGTTGGCCATAAGCAATAATCGCTTAAATCTGTAAGTATTATTTTGAGCAGCACACTTTACAGAAATATGCTAGAACCTTCAACTCAATGATGTCTTAAGTTGACTTAAGGGGGAAAGCCACTGTGACGGGTAAAAAAAAAAATTTTTTTTTTGTTTTAAATCAAAGCTTATATATTCAAAAATATGTGTACAAAATTGCCAGTCAAAATTTCAAAAATTGACTAAGTTACATAGGCATGAAAATTTTAAAAGATACATGTTTTCATTACGAGAGAAATGGACTCAAAACTTTAAATGCGTTTTTCTCGAAACGACTTTTTTTGAACTGGCGGCATCAATAACTCGAACAATTATGAACCGATTTCTAATTTTTTTTTTGTTTTGTTCGTCTTAGTAGTGGTTAAGGTTAAGCGTAGCCGATTTGGAAAATTTTGTTTTTTACTATTTTTTAAACTGTCTCAAAACCAAAAAAACCAGGTCGAAAACATGGAAATATTTTCAATCGGTCGCCATTTTGTGAAAAATCAAAATAAAAAAAAACGGCTACGTACAAAGATAGCTACATTCATACAGATTACAATAAAATTTTATTTTTTTTTTTCTGAGTACGGGTTTTTGAGAAATCGATGCCGCCATGGAGGGGGAATTTTTTTTCAAGCGCTACGGGATCATCTCTATTGTTTAAACTATTTAATATTTTTTAATAAAAATTTGTGGAAATATTATTAGATGTCTGCTTAATAAAATAAAAAAAAACCCGATCCAAAAATTCCTATATTTACTCGGTCAAAAAAAATGTTTAAAATCACTAATTTTTTGACCCGTCACAGTGGCTTTCCCCCTTAAGCGTTTATTGTTTTTGATTGCAGAATTATTTATTTAAGTTGTTCATCTTTAACCTCACTTAACTCTCACTTGAAATACTCAGCAGCAACTAGAAGATGGTGTCAGAATTTGTTAGGAAGCTGCTTAGCTAACTTATTTAAGTTAACTTGAAAACTAACTTAAGAGCACAAAATTATGTCACTGTTGAACTTCGCACACACAGATTCTCACTTCATTTGACCACTTTTACATAAACCCGCCGCAACAAGAAGCTCTAACTGGTACCGTTGGTGATCCAACAGGGTCTATGCGTGGCCGATCCTAACCTAACTACAAATTTCAACCGGAATTAAAGACTCATAAATTCGCTCACAGAAGTTGGAAATGAATATTTCTGTAGGCTTCAACCTGGGAATGGATGAAGCAATTCGAAGTTCGAAGGTTTGACCGACAATTGGATAATGTTGACACATCATGAAATGTTGTAGACATTTTCGAACGGATTTACTGCCACTGTAAAATAAAGGCACGCTTTGGTCTAAATCGGCCTACTCTGAGATGGCTGACTGTACTCATTACTTTCTGGGCGTGGAAACTTCAGTAGACACGGTCCTTTTAAAAGGACTTCAAAATTTTGAAGGGGATAAAAAATAAAAAATATAAAAAATACTTAACCTCGTTGGAATATGGCGATATGTATATCAAATGATAGAGGAAAGACTCAAGAATTTAAATAAAATTAATTTTTTATCTATTTCTAAAACAAAGATATGAAAAATGTCCTTTGAAAATTTTAATCCTTTATATCCTTGAAATTTTATGCAGAATTTTCTTGAAAAGTAGCTATGTTAAAACCAAAAGCCTCCTTGATCACGTGTCAAAATTTCATTACTCTAACTTTATCAGTTCGAAATTTATTAAAAAAAAAGGCGGAAGCTGCATTTTTAATTAAGTACAAAAATTCTAATTTATTTGAGTATCAGTATTTTAAATAATAAAAAGATACCAAATCAATAAAGACATTTTGATACGTTATCAAGGAGATTTTGGGTTTTAACATACTTACTTTTCAAGAAAATTCGATATAAATTTTCAAGGATATAAAGGATTAAAATTTTCAAAAAACCTTTTTCATATCCTTTTTTTACAAATAGATAAAAACTCAATTTTATTTAAATTCTTGAGCCTTTCCTCTTTCATTTGATATACATATCGCCATATTCCAACGAGGTTAAGTATTTTTTATATTTTTTTATTTTTTATCCCCTTCAAAATTTTGAAGTCCTTTTAACAGGACAAAGGACGTAGAAATGAAAAACTGAGTACGCAGTATTACTATGTTTGGTCTCTAGTTTCACGTCCATATGAATTTTTTCCGGTGTGAAAAATTTTTTTAATTTTTTTTTTTTTTGTCGCACGGTGTTCAGGCTGGAGTGGCAGCTTTTGATATCACTTTGGGAAGGTACGACTTTTCCTTGTGACTATTAGAATCTATTTGAGATAAATTAGTGACATAGCTAATAGAAGAAAGATAGGTAATTACAAGGAACTGGGTATAGTTAAATACAAACAAGAGAAAAGAAAGAGTCTTCGTAGAACGTCTGCTCCGACCAATCATCCACTAGAATGTTAAAAGTTGGTTTCAGCAAGGAAGTATCCATCATGCCGTTGAAAACGGGTTTCAGTTCCTATAGGTTTCTAAAAAGATATGTAACCCCTGCGAAAAAATTCATGTTGTTTATCTGATTTTTGATGTCGTCAGGTTTCCAGTTAAAATCTTTGGAATCAACTAAAGGAGAGAAAGTTAAACTGAATAACAAAGATCAATAATTCAATTCAATTCTTGACATCATCTAGTTTCAGTTATTGAAAAGTCTCTAGAATCAACTGAAGGAAAGAAAGTACCACTCAATGGAAGAGGTCAATGATTCCATTTCAGTCTTGAAGGCTTCAAGTTTCTAGCTATTGAAAAGTCTTTTGAATCAACTGAAGGAGGATTGTTCAACTCAGTAGCAGACGTCAATAACTTCATTGCATTCTTGAAATCGTCTTCTTTCCACTCATTGAAAAGTCTTTAGAGCCAACTGAAGGAGAGAAATAAATACATTCCATTCCTAAGTTTGTTCAGTTTTTAGTTATGCAACAGAAGTATGGAAAGTTTAATTGAGAGACCGAGGTCAATAATTCAATTAAATTTTTGAAAGGTTCAAGTTTTCAGTTATTTAAATGTCTTTAGGATCAATTGAAGAGGAGAAAGTTTAACTCATCGGCACAGGTCAATCATTCAAATCTATTTTGAAAGATAATTTTGTCTGTGGATTAAACTGAAAATGAAAAACCTCAACTCAATGGCAGAGGTCAATAATTTCATTGCATTCTTGGAATCGTCTATTTTTCAGTTACTGAAAAGTCTTTAGAATCAACTAAAGGACAAAAATAAATCGGTTCCATTCCTAAGATTCTTTAGTTTTTAGTTATGCAAAAGACTGAACAGAATGGAAAGATTAAGAAGAATGGAAAGTTTAACTAAGCGGCAGAAGTCAATGATTCCTTGAAGGGTTCAAGTTTGCAGTTACTCAAAAGTCAATAGAATCAATTGAAGAGGAAACAGTTTAACTGATCGGCAGAGGTCAATGATTCCTTCCATTCTTGAAGGGTTCAAGTTTTCAAGTGTTATTCAAATATCTTTGGAATCAATTGAAGAGGAGAAAGTTCAACTCAGCGACAGAGGTTAATTAATTAATTCGATTTTTTAAGTCTTCAAGTTTCTAGTTATACGAAAGTCTTTATTTAGAATCAATTGAAGAAGAGTAAGTTCCACTCAGCGGCAGAGGTCAATAATTCAATTTCATTTTTAAAAGCTTCGCATTTTCAGTCCTACAAAAGTCTTTGAATTCAACTGAAGAAGAGAAAGTTCCACTCAGCGGCAGAGGACACTGACTTCATTCTATTCTTGACAGCTCTCCAATTATTTAAAAGCCTTTACAATCAATTGAATCAAACAATCAATCAAATAATTTCATTATGGAGGCCAGTTTACAGTTATTTAAAAGTCTTTGGATTCAACTGAAGGAGAGAAAGTTCCACTCAATGGCAGAGATCAAAGATTCCATTCCATTCTTGAGGGTACCAGCTATTCAATTATTTAAAAGCATTTACAATGAACTAAACAAGAAAAACTTTAACTCAATGGCGAAGGTCAGTAATTCCATTTCATTGCGGAGATCTATAAGTTTACAATTACTTTAAAGTCTTTAGAATTAACAGAATTGCATTCCATTCTTAATAGTTCCATACCTGTAAATGTCTTCTTTTTGGAATTCTTTACAGTCGAGAAATTTTTAAAAATTGTTTTCCATTTTTGCACTACGAGTTTTAATATAATCCATATTTATTGATGTAAAAATTATATTTGAACTGCCAAAACAAATACAATGCAAATACTCTGAAGAAAATTCCCTTGATTTTTCAAATTATTGGCAAGAAGGAAGTCAAACATTTGTCTATTCCGCTGAGGCAACAACTTCATAAACTTTCACACAGCCACTAAATAAGATGCACACACACACAAACACATAGAAGGGATTCGACTGTACTTACAGTGCAGAAAACAAATGTTAAAATGGGTAAAGAGCGAGGCGAAGGGCACAGGGACAGACACACCGTCGAGAAGCAAATTGCAATGTGCGGAAACAAATAAGAAAACTTAAGTCATCAGTTGCAGTCAATCAGCTAAATCGCAAGGATCAAAGCGCCCTCCTACAGAAACACACAGACACACAAATACTGCACTTATACGCACACATGCGCGGCTTCACGTTGGCGACAACACATTTGCAGAAGCGCATTCCAAGTGCAGGTGTGAATCGCTGCGCGCCCGTAAGGACGCTTTTGTTTGAGCGGAAAAGTGGCAAGGCAGCAAATAGCAAAGAAAAAAACAACGACAATTGTACAACAACAAAAAAGGAAGAGAGAAATTGCACAACAGTGGTAAAAGCAGCAAGCAGCGATGACAACGACGAGTACCGGCAGCCGAAAAGGACGCTGGCAGGTGCGACGACTGCGCCACACTCGTTTCGCACGCTTTGGCTGCGCAAAGGCACCGGAGCGCATGAATGCAAATATGCACACGATTTGCATACACAGGCGCACGCGCGCGACAGTCAGACTGCCTGCCGCCGCTGCTCGACTGTTTATACGCGAGTAACGAGGCGCAGAGCGCAACGCAATTATTTTCATTTGGCGCCGCACCCCGCCAGTGTCGTCGCCGACGCAGTCGCCCGTGCACCGACGTTGCAGCTGTCTTTGGCCTGTCGTGGCACGTTGCAAATGAAATAAAAGTGTTGCCATGACGAGTTGTGCAAACGCTCGTGAAAAGCGCGCCAAGCAGGCAAATAAAGTTGCCTAGAAAAAATAGAAAAAAAAAAACGCTGACGAGAAAATAACTAACGACAAGAGGCGACAAAAAATAAAATAAATTAATAAAAAATAAAAAATAAAAAAATAAAAAATGAAATGCATCACAAGACATAAAGCAAACTGTTTGTTTTCGCAAATTGCTGCGGGAAATTGCACAAAGTGCGGCCGACCGCGGCGTTGCATATATGACACAGTGTGCATCTGCCGTCGGTGGCATCATTAAAATCAAATGCCTGCCTGACGTTGTCCTTTGCCACAGTTGCCTCGAACAAGAGCGAGATCCTGCGCGCAGCCAGCTGAATTCTATTGAAATGTGTCAAGCATGCCAGCAACAACAGCGACGGCAAGTAGACAACTATGTGGCACACGGCTGGGCCGCTTCGGGTTAACCCAAATTCCTGGTAAACTGAACTTGCCGCAAAATGACAGCAACTAATGACTAACCACTCTGGCAACTTATTTATATTTTAAAGATGCATAGATCGAAATGCTGCTATAAATACCGACGAGTGTTGCTGGAGGACGAGCAGAAAGCTGCCACACATGCAATGTTGCCACTGAGTCATGGCAGCATTTTAACGCGATGTGTGAATATTAGATAGTTGTTTGTGTATGTGTGTGTGTGTGTTGGTCATGAACACAATGTGCTGTTCAGGGCTATGAGTTTTTATGTCTATATAGATTTGTTGGAGCAAAAATTTGCTGTTAGGGTTATTTTTTCAATTAACATTTAACTTAAAATTTTGTATTGAACTTTAAAAGACTTTGAAAATTTATTTTTAAACGTAGCGACCACGAAAGCTCAATTTTTACCAAACCGATTTGCTTGAAATTTGGTACATACATGCATATATATTTATTTATTTATTTAGCCAATGAATACAGTAAAAATTCCCCTTTATCCCCTAACAGAGTCATGTCCTTAAAAAGGTTTCTCTAATTTTTAGCGTCATAAAAGTTGACAAAAAAATTTTGAAAAAATCAATCATCAGTTTTAAACTTTTTTCATGGCAATGAAAATAAAATTACACATGAACTGTGTATTTTTTATTAATGTGTAGGGAGCGTCAAGAAATGCGGGCAAGTAGGCAAACAATTCCCCTTTGAACCCTGGCTTGTGCCTCCCTTACACATTTAAGACGGCAGCGACACGGCCACACAACTTCAAGATGACAAGTCAAAATAATCATTTCCACGCGAACGCTCTGATTTTATATTTTGACTGATGCAGTCGTGTCGCTGCCGTCGTTCATGTGTTCGGGGCATTACGTAGCAAGTAATGAGGCTCACTTTTGTTAGCGACTATCTTTCCCAAGGCAGAAGAGAGCCGTTTCTGTGAAACACTCAACTGCACTCTTACAGCTTCAGAAGCCAAAGGTCTAAGTAGGTCTCTCTAGCAGCTGCCCTGAGAAGATGTAAATAGGCTTTTGATCTCTCATAGCCGGAGCGTTGCTTTTGCAAAGTTAAGCACATCCGATAACTTAACCCGAATGTACCGGAATTCTTTAGAATTTTGCGATACATTTTTTTAACAGTTTAATATGAAGCATAATAAAAAATTCAACTTTTTTGAGTGCATGTTTAGTGTTAAGAGTTAAGAGCCAGGCGAAAGAAAGCGCCTCAAAGTTTTGACGTCCTCAAGACACAACACATGAATCATAACTCCATGTATCCTTTAAAGTTATTCTTCAATCAATTATTTCAAACTTATAAAAAAACGCAGTGGCACAGGATTTCATTTTGGAGCGATTCCAATACGATTTCAAACCATATTTTCCGTCTACATTTTATGCGTAAACCAGGTAATTGGGAGCTTTAACCTCCCAAATCTTCTTGCGTGCGGCATTGGAAAAATGCGCTTAAAATATTATAGAAAACAAATTTAGTAGCTCCGCCATAAACAGTTCGAAAAATTCTACTTTACTAGATTACTTTAGGTTAGATTGAAGTGGCAACCTCCTTCTGAAAATACTCTGGGTTGATTAGACTCTGTTCACTTTTGATTGCCTATAATTAAAGAACTATTGAACTTTTTGGCTTAACTAAATTTCTGGGATGCACTTTGAACATTATTTTAACAGGGTTTAAAAGTATGAATAGGGGTCTTCATGACGCAGTATGTTCTCTCAAGATGAAACCACATTTAGAAGGCACCACGTCCTTTTAACGATGCTGGGAATCACTGAGATTCCAAAATGAACCGTGCTATCTCTCTGATACGAGTAAGTATCTAATAAGAATTGAAGGATTGGCCAGTCTGATGTCTTAGTCTCTTCCTGGTCAGAGTTACTCATTGACTCGTATTGTGCAGTACTTTTTCTTCTTTCTCTTCGAAACAACAACAAAGAGAACTCGTAACTCTAGTCACAAATGTTGTTGTTCAGAGTTTCTTTCCATTAGGCAGTGTGACCTGCGAGACTAGAATTCCCCTAAAACTATGCTTCTAA